>VXBJ01002738.1:124298-243399 GCA_013400055.1 Nycticryphes semicollaris | reverse complement strand
CACCACACCGCAGCGGCACCGGGACTCCGACCCGCACCGGCTCCGGGACCGCCTCGGGACCAGGACGACACCGAGATCCCGCCAGCAGCAGGAGTCGCAGCCCGACCCGCATCAGCACCCGCTCCGCGCGAGGACCCGCACTGCCGCCGACCTCCCGCGGAGACTCGAACTCGGCCGGGAACGGCACCGAGACCCCGGCAGCGCCCGACTTCGGCCACGGCCACCTGCTCGCCGGCCAAGTCCAGAGCCGGCGGACGGGCAGGCGGACACGCAGCCGTGACGGACGGACGGACGCTCCCTGAGCGGGGCACCTGCCCCGACAGCCCGGTCACAGCGCTGGCAGGACGGACACACGGACACTCCCGGGGACTCAGCCCTTCCCGGAGCGCTCCGGGAGCAGAGCCCCACGGGGACACCTTGCACACGTGTAGCGGGCCACCCGCGCCCGTGGGGACCCCGCGGGGATGGGTTTAGGGAGGTAGGGCGGGGGCCATCCCGGCAGCGCCGGGGCTGCGGCGGGGCTGGCCGGCGACCCACGCACCCCGAGCCACCGCGGGCCACCGGTGTGCCTAGCGTTCACGTCCGGCCTCGCCGGAGGAGGAGTCCGACCTCCCTGCCCTGCCTCCCAGCCCGCCCGCGGCCACGGCCAACGGGCGCCCCGCGGCCAGGTCCACCCCGGCGGAGCCACCCGCCGCCGGCCTCCTTACCTCTGCCGTCGCCCTGCCTCCCTCCGCCGGGGCCGTCGCAGGCCCCGGGGACATGGGGGCCGGCTGGCGAGTCGAGCCGAGCCCGTGTGAGTCCTTACGTCACCGCCCAGGGCCCTCCACGTCCATCCCGGGGCTCTCGAGTGCTCCTTGCAAACGTGCCAAATCCCAGGGCCGCCTCCGCTCGGCCCCGCTTCACACGTGCTTCCCCGGCCGGAGCCGGCCGCCGGGGCAAAGCCCAGGCCGGGCGAGACCCCCCTGGGGCCAGCCCTCATGGCCCACCGGCCACCCGGGCCCTGCCGGCGGCGGGGTCCGGAGGCGTTCGGTCGAGCTGCGTGCCCCGGGATGCTGCTTGCCGTGTCATCTGCCCCGGCAGCGCTCCGCCGCCTCGGCGCAACCTCCCCGGGCTTATATAACTCCCCGGTTGGAGCGGGGCCAGCGGCTCGATCGTCGGCTGTGCCGCGGCCGCACGCCGGCCCGCGGGTCGCCCGTGGGGTCTGCCCCGGAACCTGGGCACCCCGTGTGGTGTTAACTGCTTCCCCACCATACGGCAGCTCGGACCCAGCAGCCCTGTGGCGGGGAGGGCCAGCCGGCGTGTGCGAGCCACTGGCCACCTCGTCTTGTCTCATCTCGTCGGATTATCCAGTGCGAGGATGACAACTCCCGCATCCCTCCTGCGGCATCACCTGCCAGGGAATGTGCTGACATAGGTGGTGCCGGCTAAGCTGTCCCTGCCACTACTAGCAGGGACAGTGGAGGTGGCACGTGGCTCACAGCTGCTGTCCCTGCCCTGGTGTGGCATTGCATGGACCTGGTCCCCCCACTGCTCCCACCACAGGCGGCTTGGCCAAGCCTGTGGCCAGGGGTGGCTCCATGTCTGCTAGTGGGACTGTGTGGGAGGGTGGTGTCTGCCGTGGGGCTGCACTGCCTCATGGCCATGGCCTGAGGCTGCTCCTATCCATGATGCCCTCATGGGAGCTGGCAGAGTTAATACCCTGAATGCCTTGACCCAGCAGAGGTTTGGAGACCCAGGAGAATCATGAAATAGCCAGTGTTGGAAGGGACCTCTAGAGATCATCTAGTCCAAGTTCCCTGCTAAAGCAGGATTGCCCAGAGCACATTACTCAGGACTGCATCCATGCAGGGCTTGAAGGTCTCCAGAGAAGGGGACTCCACACCCTCCCTGGGCAGCCTCTTCCAGGGCTCTGTCACCCTCACCCTAAAGAAGCTTTTTATCATCTTTGAATGGATTTTCCTATGTTCCAGGTTGTGCCTGTTGCGCCTCGTCCTGTCACTGGGAACCACTGAAAAGAGCCTGGCTCCTTCAACCCACCCTTCAGATACTTGTAAGCATTAATAAGGTCTCCCTTCAGCCTTCTCTTCTCCAGGCTAAAGGGTCTCAGCTCTCTCAGCCTTTCCTCACACGGGAGGATCTCTGGAGCGGGATCAGCCAGGGGCAGGGGACAGGGGAGAGTTGCAGACTACTGGGGCTTCCTGCTTGGAAAGTTTCCATGTGAGTTTCCTGGGCACATTGTACCCCAGGTTGCCTGACTGTCCCCATGGGGCCAGGTGCTGGACACAGCTGTGCCCATGCAGAGGGAGCAGCTCAGGAGGGGCTGCCAATGGAAGGGAGGGCTGTATCCTCCATGGGAAGCCCTTGGGGCTTGGAAACAGCCACTGGTGCTGGCTCACTCCACTGGGGTACTCCATTCCTTCCCACATTCCCTGTGGATTGAGCTGCTCCTCATGTCCCCAGGGCACAGTGGGAGCCTGCAGTGGGTGTGACACTGGTGCTGGGCAGGGGTCTCTGTGGGGCATGGATATCCAGGGGACTGTATGGGGAAGTCCCCTTTGTGGCCACTACTCCAGGCATCTGGGTGCTGTGGACCCTCCACTGCCCCAGCCCTTGTCCTGGGAGATGTGACCCCGCTGGTGACATCAGCTCAGGGACAGCACATCCTGCCAGCAGCGCCTCCTCCATGTCCCTCGAGATAGTGGTGGCAGGAGGTGACACATCCCAGCGCTGCTCCCGAATCTGGGCATTCCTCTCTCTCCTTGGCCTCTATGAGCATCAGCTCTGCCCTTGGGACTGCTGAGCCAGACCGGACCCTGTGGGTTTCCAGACCTGCTCCCTGACTGCTGCTGGCAGCAGGTTTGGTGCCTCCCAAGGCACTGTCTGCATCAGCCTGTGCTCCCACACCCCCAGGACTGAGGTGTCCCTGTGTCCCTTGGCTGGTCTGGGACAAGCCCTGTAGAGCCAGGGCTCGCTGTGACATCTGTTCCTGAAGGTGCCACCCTTGTGTGACATGGGATGGGAGTGACAGTCCAGCCAGGTGGCAGGACTGAGCATGCTGTGGCCACTGCTGTGTCTATGCTAGGCCATGACTGAGTGTGACAAAGCATCTGTGCAGGAGAGCTGTGACCCATTGCATTGTCCCCATCTCAGTGGTGACGTCGCTCCTTCAGGCAAACCTGCTTTGTCTCTGCTGACCTGAGGCTCCCATGGGCTGTCCCCATGTGCCCTGGTCCCCAGGCTCTGTCCTCTCCCCCTCCACAGCCCTCCCAGGGCCAGGACCACCCCATGGGCTGGTCCAGCCTGATGCCAGCGGCGGCTCTGCTCTCTAAGGGCTGTGAAGAGAGGACAGCAGGAAGGAGGGATTTGAACAGCTCCAGCATCTCCTTTCTGGGAGGGATCTGTAACTTGCACACACTAGGGAGGGTTGGACAGTCATCTCCGTGGTGTCCATCAGTGCTAGCAGGAGGACACCCCCTGCATTTGGGAGCTGGCAGGTCTAGCAGACCTGTCACCCATCTGGAAGCAGTCACTTTTCCCAGGTCATGGGACTGTCCCCAACTTGTTCCGTGGCTCCGGAAGCATCACCGGGGTTGGCTGCAGGGGTTACGTTCTTCCCACTGGGATACAGCAGGTGTCGGAGCCGGTCACAGCCTCAGCCCCCGGCTTCCTAAACTGCTTCCTTCCTGGACACTGTGGTGAGAAGGTCACTTGGCTGGACACCCGCCTTCACTGGGGCCGCACCCAGCCGGACTGCTGCTGTGACCCTCGGCTGGAAGCCACCCTGCTGGCAGGGAGTCCCCGAGAGAGGAGGCAGAGTCACAGGCAGCCCACCCCGAGCAGGACAAGTCCCCGCCCCTCTGCCCTCCAACTTGCCATGCACCCACCCCACGTACCCCTCTCCCACCCCTCAGTTCACCAGCAAGGAGGAGTGCAGCCCTCTCCTGCTCCTAGAACCAGGCTGGTGGCACTGGCCAGCTGCAGCTCCCCGCAGCTGCCTCGCCATTAATGTGCTGGAGGAATCATTAATGAAACCAGGCTGGGGACAGCCCGAGCAGGGGAATCCCCCTGCCTCCCCTAAAGAAGGCCAATGGCAGCAGAAGAAAGAGGCCAGCCAAGCTTGTTTGATAGCTTTATTGCTTCTGTGATATGACTGAATTGATGTGACATAAGCCGGCTTGGAGGAACCTGCAAGACTCTTGCCCTCCCTGCCTAGAGGGAAAATTAAAAAAAAACAAAACAAACCGCAGAATCTAAAACTAATTTAAAAAACTCATGGAGTTCTTGCATCTCAGCTTGGTACAGTACCGGCGAGCGCACTGGCCGCTTGAGTGAGTCCCTGTGGAAAGAGATGGTGCCCAGAGGGGCTGGGTAGTGGCCCGAGTCACCTGCACCGAAGGACATGTCTCTAACGCTATGTGTGATGCACCTTGTACCAATGGCACATGTTGTGCTGGTGTCGCTGGAGCTCACTATGGCGGCCACCTCCCTGCCAGGCCATCTGGAAGCCCTTGCCCATTCCCTGGTGCTGCCTGTCCACAGCCTGCTGGCCCCTATCTGACACAGCCTTGTCCTGACACCTCCCCCCTCTCCCAGCAGCGCCCACACAGAGGGGTAGGGCCTCCTCACTGCTCCCTCCCAGGTAAAGGAGATGCTGGAAGCCCAGAGATGCTGGGCTGCAGAGGGTCTCGCTGCCACCTCCTGCTCCCTGGCTGTGCTGCCTCCGCTTGGTACGTGTGAACTTGAGGCCACAGCATGGCCAGCTGTAACTGGGAGAGCTGGTGGAGGAAGCCAGCAGTTGGGCTGGTGGGCACCAGGGAGGGCTGTATGGCATGAATGCATGAGCAGCCCATGCTCATGGTGTGGTCAGTGCAGCAGCAACTCTCTGACAACCCATTCTGCCTGGAGCAGCACATGCTGGCTGCCCTGCAGCTCCCCAGAACCACTCTCTACATCAGCTGGAGCAAAATCCCATTGCAGGAATGGGCTCCTCCACCTCCCTGCACTTCCCCGGCCTCCCTCTAAGCAGGTTCCCTGCCACCCGAGTGGCCTTTCTGCACTGCTGCGCGTCAAGAGACACCAGGCAACCCCGCTCTATATTTAGGTTGTGGAGAATTCCCCTGGGCTCTCCCTTCCGAGCTGAAAAGGTGAGTCACTGCGAGGGAGAGGCCAAGACTCACATCCGTCCCACTGACCCTGCTCTGACCCGCGCGCACCGCTCCGAGCTGGCAGGACTGCAGCCTTTCGGAGGGCGGGAGGTGGCTGCAGGTGCAGGCAAGGAGGCAGCCAAAGGAACAGCATCCAGGAGCGAAACCCAGCGCTGCGCCCTGCTCCCAGGGCCCGGGGCGCGCACCCCCAGCGCCCGGCCGTAGGGCAGCTCCATGGGCGTGCTTGCCCTACCAATGTCAAATGGGATAGTGAGATAGGGCCTTTGCCCCCCTGAACAACCCCCCATCCTCTCTTTCCTTCTACTTGCAGGTCCTGACCCACCAGAGTCACCTTGGGCCATGCACTCATCTCTTTAGCCTCGGCACTTCTGCTTGGAGACTCCCACCAAGGTGGAGGGAAGGGCTTGGAGTCACCTTGCTGGTCTGCAGGGACTGCTTCCCATCAGGACCTGTCCCTGCGAGGGAAAGCAGAGCAGGGGCCATGCTCCCTTCATGGACCTGTGAGCTGGAAGGTAAAGGTGTCCCATAGCTTTGTGGCACTCACTAAAGCAGACTAAATCAAATTAATGGCATCACAAGCTTCCATGGGAGTGCTTCTCCCAGAGGGCAGAGAGGAACGCAGCACAGACACTGAAGGCTCTTCACCCACATCTTCCTCTTCCCAGCTAGAGTCACCCCGCTTTCTAGCATCTCATTTCACTGTAGCATATGAACACTGCCCATCACCCCATCACTACCCCAGGGCTCCCACAAGAGCTGGTGAAAGACCCCGTTCAAGCACCACAGCAGAGGGACAACCTCAGCCAGGTCCAGCCCAGGCACCCCAACTGCTGCCACGGCAAGGAGTCTACAGATGACAGTCCCAGGTCAAGGTTGACACACAGGAACTGCCAAGAGAGTGTTGCCTGGCAAAACCCATGGAAATTCAGTCCTTCGGGCTCCTTGAGCAGGAAAAGCAAATTGGGGTAGAATATTCATATGCGTATCTCCCACAGCACATGCCCCAAAACCTGCTGGAAACCTTATAGAGCATCCCGGTGGGAGGCACTGCCAGGGCAGACATGTACTGGGGAGAAGCAGGGAACACCTCACTGGGAGGCCAGAGGGACAATGACATCAGAAGGGATCCTCCCAGCACCCATCTTCTGTGGCCTGGAAGAGACAGGATTTTTGAGCAGCTCCCAGACTACAAGGCAAGCAGCAGCTGGACAGGACTTGCTCCATAGTGAGCTCCTTGGCCATGGGTGCCACCAAGCAGGAGAGGCTCCTGAGGAGCACGCCAGTCTGTGGGCAGCACCCAGCACTGTGTCCCGAGAGCTGCATCTGCCCACGTCTCAAACCATTTCATACAGTTTGCTCCTCTGCCCTATGCCTGCCCCTCCTGCACATCCCTTTTGGGGTCTCAGCCCTGGAGCCGCAGGCCCCTGCAAATCAGTGGGAGCAAAGGCAGCTCAGGGGAACCATGCAAGCCCTGCTCTCCTTTCAGCTCAGAGCAAGGCAGACTGCAATCCTCGGGTTTTGTCAGGTGCAGTGTGTGGACTGTGAGCCCAGTCAGCACGCCTCCAGGACCCTCCCTCCACTGGCTGGTGCCTTGACACACAGGGATTCAGCTCAGGACAGTGATGGTGGACACAGACCACCCTGCTGCAGGCTAGGAGAGTGTGGGAGCCAACTTCCACCTGTAACCCTTCTCCTTGGCAATCCTTCTTGGGCTCACACTCCCCAGGTGGATGAGACCACCCTGCCGTCCTCGCACTCGGCCACGTTGCTCAGTTTATTCCAGCTCCTCTGAAATACGTATACAAATCAAATTGTGCAAATACTGCATCTCGGGACCAAGATGGCGAAGGAAGGGACATGCTCCTGAAAGCAGGAGGAGCAGCAGTGCTAGAGTAGCACAGGGGGAGCTTGGAAATGAAGTGAGCAGGGGCCGAGCAGAAGGCGAGGGTTCCCAGCAGGCCCCCACTCGTGCCAGCAGGCTCTATCATCACTGAGGCCACGCATCGCTTAAATAGGGAACATGATCAAGTCTGGAACATAAACATCTTCGTCGGCCTGCTCTCAAACTGTAAAGCTTCAGATCTCTGAGCAAGATCTGACCTCCTTCCAAAGAATAAATTACTCCTCTCCCACGCAAAAATGAAGTGAGATGCTGTCCAGAAACGGTGACACCAATCTGCATGGACTCCACGGGGGCCCTGCACAGCAGGCACAAGCGAGGAGGCCTGAAAGCCTTGAGCACGAGGCTCCTCAGCGCCATGATCAGCAGGAAGGTGGGGATGGTCTGCTGCAGACGGAGAAATCCACCAGCTCCCTGCTCCACCTTGGGGTCAGGGCAGAGGCAGAGCAGGGCAAATGGCTATGGAAAATGCAGCCAAGTAAGTGGCTGCTGCTGCGGCCTCTATGTGGGAAGCAAGGAAAAGTGCAGAAAAACAAACCCATGCTCATCTCCAACCAGAAGCTCCAAGCGGAGAAGGCGGGAAAGCCATTATTCTCCCTTCAAATTATAGCAGCCCCAACGACACCAAAGTTTTGGACGGATTTGTTTTCCTGGGGAAAGGCCCGAGGTCGGTGACAACGCAGATGGAGCATGGAGAGGCCAGGCTTTTGTCAAGGCTGTGCACAAGCAGACTTTGCCTTGCACCTTGGTACTTCTAGTATGATTCCAGCAGAGTTTCTTTTAAAAAATAATACTTTGTACATTCAGGCATTGCTGCCTCGGGGCAGCGTCACCTCCCATTTGGCACAAATCGTTTTATTCACAAACCTTTCTTCTCTCTCCTGAGTCTTTTCTGTGTAAATCAGGACACAGAAGATCTGCCTGCGATGCAGAGTTCAAGAACTGCCCACTCAGCCCCTTGCCCACCTCCTTCCAGCTCTAGGCCTGGAGGCAGCAGATGCAACCCTTGTGCAGACTGGCACTGCAAGAGGGTCTTCCCCAGAGCACCTGGGCATCTCTGTGTGTCTTCGGTGAGGTGGGATTCTTTCAGGGGGCTGCCAGTGCCCGCTCCCAGAGCTGCAGCGTGTGTCTTCGTCTCCTCCCTTGGAGGCAGTGGCTGCAGCCACTCAGATCCCACTGGTTAGGTCAGTGATGACTCGGGCTTTCACCAGCTTCCGCAGGAACTCCTTCTCCCGCTGGATGTTGTGCGTCCAGGACTGGAAGGAAATGGGAAAGACAGAAGGTCAGTAGCTATCCTAGCCAAGCAGACTCCTGTCCCCCACATTGTGAGAGACCCCAGCTGGGACAGGGCAGTGGCTTTTGCCAAGGAGACAGACCCTGCTGTAGACCAGAAGAGCCCTTGCAGACCAAGGGCCTTCTCCTCTCTAAAGCCTATCCAACCATCAGGGTCAGACCAATGTACCTGATGTAGGAGGTCTCCTCATGGGCTGGGTGAAGTTTTTTTGGCATGGTGAGATCTGGGTAGCCCAGATGCCTTCACCTTGGGCAGATGCAATTGGATACAGTGCTCTCTCAAGCCACCAACACACAAGAGTCCAACAGTGCAAAATCAGCGGTGATATGTGCTAGGGACCAGAGCTGTCACAGAATGTAGTGACAGGACATGTTGTACCTACATACAGTTCCCTGCCAAGGCAGGTCTCTTAGGGGAATACTTAGGGGTGCGTGCAGCTGAAAAACCCCAAGACCAGCCCCACCAAAGCTCTCTCTTGACTCTGCTACCCGTACCAAGAGGAAATCACATGCTAAAGGTTACACAAATACAATGCGAAGGGTGATATGGTCACATCTCCCAGCCAGGCATTTCAGAGCAATGACTGCTATAGCTGGTGTCAGCCCACCCAGATGTGTTCCCTACAGCAGGCTTTAGCTGTAGTCACAGCATCTGCCATCACCCCCCTGTGCTGGTACTATTAAAGCACTTAATGAAAGCAGTTTGTCCCCAGTTTGTCCGCTGGGGAGACCAAGGCACAGCAGGGAAAAGCAACTTTCCCCAAAATCTCCCAGCAGGACAAGAATCCCAGTAAACGGATCCAGGTTTCCAGCAGAGCGCTCTGGCCAGCAGGTAATCTGAGCTCTAAATATGATCTGGACCATGATAAAATTACTCTACAGGAGCCTCCCTGAAATGGCCTCAAACCAACAAAGTGCCAGCCCAACAAGACCTGTGAGGGGCTTGTTATAGGTATCTAAGTCCAGTTTACCCACTGCAAAACTGCAGGCACATGCCCACAAAGCATTGGCTGTATCCACACACAATGTGCATGTTGCTCTCCTGTCATCCACTGCTTGTCCTGTCCTGTCCAGGACCAGCTGCTCTCAGCCATGACTGTTGTGTGGCACTGACAGTCCTGGGCATGGTGTGCAGCCTGCTGCCAAGAGGTCCAAGGGACTGAAGGTTTCTCTCTACATCTCCAGCATATTTTGGAGATACCTCTCGTTGCCACTGGGCATTTACAACCCAATTCCATCTCCTCAGTGCACAGGAATGCTAACAGATAAAGCTGCTAAGGAGAGTTCAGGCAGGTCTTGTAATCTGTGCTCAGAAGTCTTTGACTTCTGGGGCACCAGCACCAGGAACAACAGGACCACTCATGGTAAGCTGTGCAGGTACTCTTTGGGACTCTGAAAACGCAGAAGGCTCCATCTCTAAACTGAAAAGCTGCTGTCCAGAAACAACTCAGTGCTTGGCTTCTGCTAGCATAAAAGCAGAAACTGAAAACTGGCACCGAGAAGAAAGCTGGCTCGTAAAAGGAAAAAATGCAAAAATTTCAGAAAGCAGTGGTGGGAGCAATGGTGGTGCAGAACAGAGGGAGACGGGAGAGCAGGGCTGTGTGTGCCTCTCACTTGGAGCAGGGCAGCCAGGATCCCCCAACATGCTGGCAACAGTCCCATGTGTAGCATGTCAGCTGGGGGGCCTGGGCTTGGCCCCCACCACACAGAAACATCTCTTTTGAAAACACAGCCCCTTGCTAGGAGCGCACAGCACCGGCAGAGGCAGCCAAGAGTGTGTGTGTTTGCTCCTGCCAACAGGCAGCGAGCAGCTGGCACAGAGGCCATGCTGGGAACACCGGTCTCCATGCATCCACTTACATCTGGCTGGGCTTGTTGTTCAAAGGCTGTATCTGGAGCACCAGGGAGCCCGATGTGCCTGAGACATCATAGCACAGGCTGATCCCTCCTTCAAATCTTTCAGCCTCATCAAACATAAAAGAAGTCAACTGGTTTCACCCACTACAACCTTCTTGCGTCCCTTGGTACAGATGTTAACTGGGGAAGCAGCCACTTCTAGGCAAACTAAAACCACCTAAAACGTCACCTCAGGCCACATATCTGATGGCGAGGGGAAATCCGCTTGCGTGAAAGGTACAAGTAGAGCAGGAATTTAAGTACAAGAGGTGGACAATAAAACTTTGGGTGATACAACTGGAGTCTCACATTACAGCTGGGTCTGGCTCCAGCACTGACTGCTGGCGTGACCGATAAACCTCTGGCTGTTCAGCATCCAGGCTGTACTATTCCCTGGGCGCTGCCACAGACTCCTCTTTCCAAGCAGAAAGCCACATGTAAGGGAATTCAGCCTCCCACTTGATCCGTGTATCGTAGTGGTGTATTGCAGTGGTGTCTCTCAAATGTTTTGTGGTTGAATGTGAGACCACAGAAGAAGAGGATTCCCTGGTGAGGACGGGCTTTTGTCCCCTCCAAGGAGCACTAGCAGGGTGCGGCGCTGCTCCCCCCAGGTCTGACAGCAACACGGGCAGGAAGGATGAGGCATGTCTTTAACACCAGCTCCGGTTACTGATTACAGGAGAGGGACTCACCCCACTGACAGACAGAGCTAATCAGGCAAAGGAAGCTACATTCCAGCACCAGTGGCTGCAGTGGGGAGAAGAGAGAGAGCAGATTTCTTAAAACTGCTGTAAAGGCAGGCACTTTGCTCCCATTACCCCGAAAAGGGAAAGAAAGGCAACAAAATACACCCTAAACCCCAGCAGATTTTAGGGTGTATACACCCTAAATAGCACCCTGGGTAGCACACACCAATAGCAGGCGGGAGGGCTCCGAGCCAGCTGCAGGGTCTCATGAAAAGCCAGATCTTGGCAGGCTCAGGTCTGCTTTGGGGCCAGGAGCATGTTATGTCTGTTGTAAGGGGAAGTTCTTTTTTGCCACCCTTCACTGGGTAAGCGGAGGTGCTCTGTGTACCCAAGCTTGCAGGCAAGTTGTCCTGGAAATCTTTCAGCTGATGCAGTGTCCTGAGCTGCAGCAGGATGATAAGAAACGGGCAACACTCTGGCCACCCGTGTCCCCACAGACATTTTGGTATTTTAAAGGAGGATTGTGAGTAGGATCCATGTCAGAAGGATGATTACATGAGGTGGCTGCAATGCTGGTGGTTTATACCTGTTACTACTACAAAGAAGGCTATTCCTTCCTTCGGATGCTGGATGCACTTTGGCTGCGCTGGCAAGATGCTCGCTGTCCCTTCAGACTGCTTTGACCTTCTCTTCCCGTGCACACCGAGCCGTTACTGCCTCATTTCCTATTCCCGTATGTGGGATTGTTCACGTCCACAAACCTCCTGCCCCAAGTCCTGAAGCTTCACCTCGTCATCACAAGCAGAAAACTCCAGCTTTTCTTTCCTGGATCTGCACCTCCAGACAGTGACAGAGCAGCACAGAGCATTCATGTCTCTGCACGTCCCCACCACCACTGCTCCTCTAACCTGGCAGGCTGGGTCTGTGCTCTCCCCACTCTGCCACTCACATCGAGTAGGGGGCTGGTACAGCTTAGAATCACAGAAAGACCCTAAAGATCATTGAGTCCAACCGGTTGTTTCCACTTGTGCAAACAAATGGGCTGCTTGTCTGAGCCCATGATCGAAATAATGAACTTCTGGGAGCTCCACCAGGAACACTCCAGGAGGCTCCAGAGACATCATTGCTATATGGGGTTCAGGCTGGGATTTCCTTTGCTTTGAGTGTCTCTATTTTTAGTAGATGTTTGCTCTTTTCAGTGAAGAGAGAAACAGCAGGAGGAGCATTGCTCTGCAAGCAGATGCACTGCTATGGCTGTCCATCCCAGAGAGGTGGCAGTGGGTTTGATGTCTGATTGTTCGGTCACAGTTAATTAGACCAAAATTTATCATCAGCTAAAGCCACCTTTCAGGGTTATGCAAATGCAGCAGTCCTACACCACCTGGCCTGTTTCTCTTGACAGTTCCATGAAGAAGCACAAAACATCCTCTGTCCCTTCAAGAGAAGCCAAGTAGAATATTTTAAGACTAAGAAAATGTTTCAGAGACCATCCCAGGAGGAATGTAAGCTCCCTGTCTGTAGTTAATTACAATCGGGGAATGCCTCAGCTTCAGAACACATTAGTCTTATCAAGTATATTGCAATATCTTAAAATACAGAAAGATTAAATTGGAGAGAGTGAAGTCAATGAGGAATGCATTGAAGAAAACCAGCAAGTTGTAAAGCAGGTTTCTCAGTTCCATTACATCCTCTGTATTTCTGCAAGTCAGCAGCACTTCTCCCAGAAAACCTGAAAAAACAGAAATCATGGCAGCAGCAAGAAGTGCTGCTTCACTGGTAACAGTCAGCTTCCAGTTTCCACTGGTGCTAATTTATCTCTACCTTTAACCTTCACTGCCTTATCTCTAGAACTGCTTATTTTTCGTGATTCTGCCTTGCCCATGCCCTTGCTCTGGTCCGGGGATGATGACCAAGCACACTGGGTGTTCTATGGCCACCCCCGAGCTGCAGTTTCACCTCCCTTGACACCAGTGCCCTGCCTCCTTCAGGATCTGCTGCCCCCTCCTCCCAGTACATCCACTGGGAAGTGGCAGTACCCCAGATCACCTTATCCCACCTGCACCCCTGGGAGTCACACACACTGAAACAAATGTCAGGGCTGGAAACCCTCCCCTTTTCATGTTTAGGAGATTTACTCGTAGCTCCTTTAAGCACAGTCATTCTTACACCAGCTTGACACTTTAAACAGTTCTTTCAGCTCCTGCTTATTCTTAATACAGAGAGAGAGAGCAACTGTACTGCTGCTCAGTCTTAATTTTACCAAGCTAAACAAGCCATGTCTTCTACCAAAACAGGTTGCTCATTTCCCCTGTGAAAACTGGGAAATCTCCCAGAAGCGTAGTAGCTCCCTCTGTCCCAATCTACCCCAAATTTACTTCCCATAAACCAGAGAAAAGGCTCACTGTTGCCTCATGCAGAGGCAATTCTCTCTTTCTACAAACCCCCCTTTCCTCTAATCTTTCCAGAACTGTATTTGTCTTTTTTTTCCTCACAGTAACACCTGAATTATCCTGTGATTTATTTGTACGTACACACTTTCCTCCTCTGCCATTGCCAAATAATGCTACCCCAGCTTAGAGTCAAAATTTCTGGTATTTCCCCAAGCAGCATGACCTTCCATTCATACTCTTAGGTTTCATGCCACCCAGTTTACTCCTGTTCTCAAGGTGCTCATGGTCTTCCTGGATGGTATTTTGATCCTCCTTTGTACTGACCACACCTGGTTCAGTCTCATCACAAATTCCACTTGCACACCATTGCCTTCTGTGCCAAAAATCATTAGAGCAAACACTAAACATGACCTCCTGTGGGGGAACTCCCAGCCATCCATTCAGTGCTGCTTGTTGTGCTCTCCTTTAGAGACACTACTCACATACAGGTGTTGCACCAAACCGTAGCTTCTGAAGCTTAACTCATAATATCTTACAAGGCACAGTATGGCACGCTCAACTGAGCCAAAGACAGACTGAGCTACTACACCTCCTCTGTCCTCAGAGTGATTTTTTTTTTTAATCAAATGAAGATATTAAATTAGTTTTTGTAACCTGCCTTTGGTAAATCCATGTTGTGTTTGCTTTCAGGATTTAATTATTCTTTCATTTAAACTCCGCTCTGAAGTTCTGAATAGTACCTCTGAGGTCAGATTAAGAGGTCTGAATTTGACAGGATTATTTTCATTGCCTCACTCCCACCCCCCAAAAAAACAAAAGAAAAAGAGGTATTATGTCCACTACAATCTAATCCTGTGGAACCACGTGTAACCTGATAGATTTATTGAGGACCTTTTCCTCTGGACTTGCAACTTAATTGGCTTAACAGCACAGTGGTTGGAACGGAGATCTCTCAGGCTCTCACCCCTAGTGCATTAGCTTCAACAGCTTTTGCCTTTCACTGCTGACCCAGTCATTTTCTATTTCTATGAACTTCTCACCATAAGCCACCCTCTCCCTCACGTTCATCATATTGCCCTTATGGAGGTAATATATTCATTCATGTGGTTCCCACTTTGGCAATTTAATCCCTACGCCTTCTGCTTCCTTCACCTCCCTGGATATCACAGCTCTGGTAATTTTTTCCGTGTTTACATATTATTTGTTTGGCAGTGGGACTGTCCAGTGCTTGTTTATTTTCCTTTGCAAGATCTAATTCAGCTTGACTTTTGCCACTTTCCACTTTATC
Source organism: Nycticryphes semicollaris (assembly GCA_013400055.1). Taxonomy (NCBI): domain Eukaryota; kingdom Metazoa; phylum Chordata; class Aves; order Charadriiformes; family Rostratulidae; genus Nycticryphes; species Nycticryphes semicollaris. The sequence goes on along the minus strand of VXBJ01002738.1, from coordinate 228,781 downwards.
CCTATCCCTTCCAACCATCAGGATAAAGTCCCCTCACTGCTTGATGCTCTCTCACACTCTTCTGTTATTTCTAACACCACTGTGAAGCTGTTGTTTATGAAGTTATTTCCACAGCCTTTTCCTGCCAGTTCCACCCTTGCTGTAAACAAGAATTGCAGATAATTGGACCAAAAAAAAAAAACTCCAACCCAAAAGATCTCAAGCCTGCAACGAGTCCACAACCTCTTCAGCACGTTTGCTTTTAGTAGCCTGTTCCCCTAGGCTAGGCCTAAATTCAGAGATGTCTGCAGACATGTCCCAGTTCCACTGAACACCCGGCCAGCATTGCTGAGTGCCACCCTGCAGTCTAGATACAGCCCTGCTTATCAAGCTCCCTCCTTTTGGAAGCAAAATCTGAGTCATAACATCCCTTCTGTTGCCTTTCCATTTAATTTAACCATGAAGGTGCCTGATCAAAGGCTATTTCCCAAAACATCCTCTGCAGAATTTTCACATCTGCTAAAAACAGCTCGGAAAGACCATCAGCACTCCTTGTGCCCTCACAGTTGGTGAGAAGAGCTGTGCTGGCTAATGCATCTCACAATACTTGCTCCTTGACAGTAATACTGGCTGCTCACGCACACCCGTGACAGTGACATTTCAGGTGGCACCCAGCACCCCTGCAAATGTCTGTGTTCAATGCTGGGGTCAGCAGCTGGGCTCTAGCACACCCTTGTAGATCTTCTGCTGTCTTTTCCTACAGAGATCTTGTCCAAACCCTGTTTTTGTCCATCCTACAGCTTTACCTTCCTTGCTGTGACTTGTGCACAGTGGTACCCCACGAGGGTTACCGTACGTCTGTCCTACTGCACAAGGCAATACCTGCGCTCCGGTCATGACTGCTATTCCATCAATCTTTTCCAGATTTCTATTACATAGACACACAGTTCTTATGCACAGGAACAGCATGTGAGGCCTTCATTCAGCCAAAACGCTGTAAAACAGGTGGCTTTTAAACAAAGACAAAAATGTATAAACCTCATCAGTCATTACTGCTGGCCCCAAGAAAAAGCACTGCCCTTTCAGAGGTCCCCCTGCCCCAGCCCCTAACCTCCCCCTCCAAAGCTGACCTCCATTTCAGTCTGCGCCATTCCTCGTACTCCAATCGCAATTCATCAGCCAGGCTCGAATAGCTGTGTTTTCAGTCTATAAATCACCAGGCCAGACATCTGCCTGGCTTTCAAAGGAGTTTTGTTCTTCTTGTTGGCTACCGCAAACTTTAAGGTACTTGGAGGCCCAAAGCGGCCCAACCACCCCCTCCCAAGCAAGTTGCGTTGATTTAAAATGCAAAGGACGGCTTCACAGAGAGAGCCCAGATGATGATAAAGCGCTATTGTTTGTGCCTTTATGGGCTGAGTCTCCAAACTTGATGTTGGCGGATTATTCTGAGAGGTAGCTGCTGGCGGGGAGAGACAGAGACAAAGCTGTGTGTCACCGCGTGCTGCAGGCCACCTCCCCTGGCCCTTGTGACAGCCCTTACACAGCCTGAATAAGAAGTGTTACAAGATGATGTCCTCCAGCATCCCACAAAGACCTGCCGGGGAAGTGGAGCCAATGATCAGAAAGAAGCCATCAAAGGAAGTCACGCCACCTCCTCCTCGGGTCAGGCAGCGAGTCACTGAAGTGCCGGGCACAGCTGTATCAAAGGAGCTGACACCTCCAACAGCATCGGCGCTGGCGCTTGATCTGCTTCTACAGTGAAAAGGAGACCAGTGAGCAGCTCCACCGCCATGACACAAGTGCCACAGATGGGCTCTGGATGGATGAAGGTGGCTTTTAACCACGTGTTCTCCATTTTTATCAACGGCGTGAAGCAGTCTGCAGCCAGCTGCTGAGAAGACTGCGGCACCCGAGGTGGTTCCTTGCTTGCATTCTTGCTCCTGCAAGAAACGAGGAGGCTGAATCTCACCTCTGGCTCACGAGGTCGGGGAAGGCTGCGTGCTGCCAGGCTTGGGGCAGAGCACATGGAGGAGGGATGCTGGGAGCCAGTCTGATGCTTCGTTCCCATGATTGAGCACAGCCTCCTACTCTCGCAGTTTCATCAGCTCCGTACGGATATGGTTTTACTGTTCACTGTCACTTTCCCATCCTGAAATAATTTCTGCCTGAAACACTAGCCTGCTGTCTTGCCATTAGCAATGAAGGTCTCTTGTAATCCTTTAGGCAGGTTCATTCATATTATTTTTTTTTTTCCAAGTCTGGAAAAGCCTTTGCTATGTTTTAAAATAATTCCCTTCTTCCTCACCTCATGGGAACATTTTCATGTTTCCTTCACTACGTTCCCAGTGGATCTGACACTTTTACATTAATAGAAGACAGTGACCTGTGATAAAAATACACTTTTATGGAGAGCTTGGGCAGAAAGCATTACAGGACCTAAGCAAGAAATAAAAATAAATTAATCTATATAAAAATTTAGCTCAAATGGACTCATTGCCATGAAAACAGAAACAATTGAGCAGACAGCTTGGCAGGGACTCAATCGTATTCTGTACAGCATTCATGGAAGCAGGCAAGGGTCAAAAGCTGTTGCAAAGTTATTGGGAATAGAGAAAAGGGAGATAACACACTTGGACATTCTGCCTTTTGTAACTTAAAACAAAGAGACGGGATCAGAGCTGAAAAATCACCTGTGAGAATTGACACAACTGCAAGGGGTCTATTGGGCAGGGGTCTCCCAGTAACAGACCAGAGAACAGCAAAGTGTCTTCATACTGCCCAGAAAACCCCTGCTGAAGTGCAGGTCAGGGACTCTGCACCCCTGGCCATGATGGGGAGAAAAGGAGGGACAAGGAGAGAAGGTAAGGTACTGGGCAGCAAAGCTGGGACTGAGGGGTGATTTTGTGCTGAGTTCCAGCTCACAGCTTGAAACTGAACGCGCTGCACCAGCTCTCCGGAGCATGCTTATGAACAGAAAAAGGGTCTTCTCCACCAGGTCTGCCTGGATATACCCTGGTTGGAGCACAATGAGCCACCCATGACAGCGGGTATGGAAATCATCCAGGACTCAGCCAGGGAAATTTACTCCCATGAGCATTTACAAGCACAGGAGAATCCATACATGTTTTGTAGCCATGCTACTGACCAGGGTCTCAAGACCATATATACACCTCCCCCTGACTGGTAACACCGATGAAACTCCAGAGCATCTGTGTCCTCACAGAGTCTTTTCCTCTGGGGCAGAAAACGCCTGCCCAGTCCTCGGGAGTCTGCAATGCTGGAAGAGGCGGTGGAGGCAGCTGCCTCCTGCAGTAGCAATTGCAGAACAGTCTTGGACCTTGAGGTTTTTTACCCCTGCAGGGAAGGCAAAGACTAAGCAAAAATATACACTCCAGCTGCCTGTTTCACCTCCTGGAAATTCAGCCGCTAGTCCCACAGAGCAACAGGAAAAAATCACATTCAATTCCACAGAGATTTTATCACCTCAGTCTTGGCATGGGAGAGGCATCTCCGCCCAGCTGTGAGCAAGCGAGCGCATTCTGCTGCCTTTTTTTATGTAATCAGAACAAATTCCTCAGAGGTGAGTCACAGGGTTTCAAGGGTGTCCAGAGAGATGTCAAGCAGGCCTCAAGTGTAAATCAGTGACACACCTTGCCGAGAGGACACACGCTCGCCGGCAGGTCCGTTTCCTCTGTGGACACCAGGCAAGGGAAAGGGTTCAACAGACGCTCCCAGGGAGGCTCCCACAAGCCACACGCACGTGTGTGGTACCTCCAGACCCAGGATGCTGCTGGTGTTTACATTTCCTCTGTAAAGAGAGTGATGGTTTCAGGGTGGAGATGGAGCGCTTCCCTACAGCTGCTCTCTAGGCTTAAACACTGAAGATTTTTGGTCATCCGGGCTGGAGGAGCCTGGCAATCAGGGAAAAGATTTGAACTTCAGACATAGAGGTTCTGCCCCACCAAAGCCTGATCAGACTGCAGGGGCTCCTGCCTGAGATGTTAGTTATGGTGGAACAGCTGCATCTCATGGCAATTGTTTCAGTGCTGTGATGTTGCTATGTTAAGCAAACCTTTTCCGCTCCCCTACTCAGGAATGAATACTCCAGCCTGCATGAGTCTGCAGGCCAGACAAGAGGACAAAGATGATACTTGCATAATTTCAAGGCACAGCCTGCTTTAGTGGCTCCTTTTGAGGCTGAAATGTAGAGGAGGACCAGGAAAAATTAGACCTGGATGCAGGACCCGGAGTCCAACGTGATACTGAGGAAAATGCTGTTGGGCCTTTGGGCGTCAGAGCAGAAGGAGTAGACAAACACCTTGATGGAGCATGGGTTAGTCTTCTTTCACTAGTGCCAAGGGTAATGTCTGGCACAGGGGGCAGCCTCCCAATTTGAAAATGACATGCAGGTCTCCCTTCAAGCAGAGAGTGCAGGATGCTTCCAGTCTAGACTGTGACAAATCTCCACTTGTGTGTTCTTTGAGGGCAACTGCAGAAGACACAGCCCAACTATCATGCCCTTCACCTTTCAACTTCACCCTCAGGTGACTAGCAATTACCTGCTACCATTAATATTAAATGGTAAAGACAGAAATGCAATCCTCTCTCTGCTCTTCACATTCCACAATATCACAACCAATTTGTCATATTGGGAGGGGCAGAAGCAAGAGGAGCATTAATTATTGATACTTGGGAACAGATGGCTTTTCTTGTACCAGGGCAGCGAAATGTAAGAGGAGCTTGTGGCCGAGAATGTGTGGATTAGATGGGTAGACACATATCAGATAACCAGCCTTTAAGTGGAACAGGAACCTTCCTCCTAGAACCAGCTCCACTGGCCTGCAGAGCTCTCGTCAACAACACCAGCTGCAGAAACAAGCCCACTGACATCTGAATTAGTGAGGCTTCACCAGGACCTTTCAACACTCCTTCACCTCCATACAGAACAAGCTGGACATGATGACTGACAGCTTCCAGACAGCAGAGGCCTGACAATGAGGCACCAACCGGTCTCTCCAGGAGACCCTCCTGGTTGTATTTCACATGGTCATCCTTGTCTAATGCTGGGTGCCGTGCAATGCTTACTCTTGAGACCACGTATGGTGTCCAAGAGTGACTCCCTCCTGTCTTCCACTACTTTCTGTATCCCACTCGGGGTGCTGGCCTTCAGAACCAAAGATTCAAGTGATTTGGACTGGTGTGACTTTAACCAGAGACTCTACCATCCTGGACACCTGTTGTGAGTGTCCCCATGTCCAAGAGCAGACTGTGGGACTGACACCCTTATGAAAGAGGAGGAACAACTGAGCAAGACTGATTCTCCACCAAAGGCAGCTGATTCACCAGAGTGGACACAGTGGCACCAGAGACAAAAGCTTTTCCTGAAACTTTCATGAATAGTCTCTGTACCCAGTGCTGGAGCCAGGCATCTGCACCCATTTCTATCTTGGTGTGGTTGTGTCTTTGCTGGAAGACTAAGGAACTAGAATTGGGCAAGCCAATGGTGATACTTCCTCTACTACTGCAAGAATGATATTCCTCAGCTTTTTTCCATTCAGGGATTTCACAAGCCAGACGTCACCTCAATACATAGTGACTCAATTCAGTTTTCCTCTCTGGATGTATTCCTTAAGTCCTGTAAATGAGAACTCACTTTCCTAGCCAGGGCAGATTAAATCCATGGTTATACCATTAAGCAAGGTAGACTTTCTTGCTACCCTCCACAGGCCCAGAAGGTACCTCAGGACCAAAATGTCCAGGCCCTTGATATATGGGGGACCTCCTCACAGTTGAGAAAAGAAACTCAGTTTGCTCTTTTGGCCTCTGCTCAGAGGTTTTTCCAAAGCTTCATTACTCTGATAATTAGACATGCTCCTCTCATTTTTCAAGCTGACTAATCACTGATTTCTAATTCCTCTGAGTCTGCCTAGGGTCATGCCTGTGAGAGTCCTAAGACACGTACAACCTTGCAATTTGGAAAAACACAACTTCCCAGCTTCCATCCTGCCCTGGATCAATGCAAAGTGCTTGAGGTGAACAAATGCCAAGAGCCAGGAGACCACTACTGTCCATGAACAATACAGATTTTCACAACATGGAGTAGGATGGAGAAAGTTTTCCTACCTAGGAGCCAATGAAGAGGGGGAAGCAATCTTAGAAAGACCTGGGCCACATCTGTGCTGGGAAGGATTAAGCTCTACCAAAAAAAAAATAAAAATCAGCAAACCTTCCCACTATAGAAGCTTTGACCAGTGTCCAAATTTGCTCTAGTTTGGTACAGGAAATGGACAGACCTGAAAGAGTGTCTTTATACTGCTGTATTATATCAACATGAGGACTTTTGTTCCTCAAAAAATGTGGTTCATCTCACTGTGATAGTACCAGAAAATGTTTCTAGTGTAGATCTGGCTTTAAAGAGCAGTCTCTGCAGAGCCATGATGTGTTTACACTAGCTAACTGCTGCTGAACAGTCAGCTGAGAGCTAACATGCACGGGCTAATCTCACCTCCCCCACATTTCACAGGGGCTGAGGAGGGGATCATGGAAGCAAAAGCAGCCTATGGATTAGAGAGCAATACAATGGATCAAAAAGCAGGAGGCAGCCACATCTTTTCAACCCCAGAGCAGAATTGCTCCCTTTCACCCTACTCAAGTTAACGTTTATGTGAATCTTTTCCCTGCTGCCTGAAGAAGGAATCACATTATACACACATTCCAGAGAACTTTTCCCAGCGGAAATAACCTTTTTTAACACACATTGCGCTTGGGAGAATGTCTAGAATTTTACAGGCAAATGCATGTGTGGAGCTGTGTTTTGACCCATACAGGAAAGCTGTAAGTTGACATCACCATCCCAGTCAGGCTCTGGAGTCAGGGCAGTCGGCGGGCTTGGGAGGAAGATGTGCTCGGCAGGAGCTCCCTACCTCTTTGATGGCAGACATCTTGATGTTCTCATAGTAGTGCAGCGGTGCATTGGGTGAACTCATGTCATAGCCAAACCCAGCTACCGCCACCTCATCACAGTTGTGGAGCGCCATGGTTATTGCTACGCTTCCCAAGGTGGGGATGTTCTGAGAGGAGAGAAAGCAGGAATGGAAGTCATTAGCAGTTTGCCATTTCTATAATCAAAGATTTCCTCTTATTGTCTCTGCTGCTACTAAGCAGAAAATCAGGAACAGGGTATTGGGCTATATCCACACATCAGCTGCCCAATACCAGTTTGCAGGGTCAATAGCCTCCCAACTTGTAAAGAAAATCATATGTTAGCCAGCTTCCTGCAAAGCATCTAGCACAAAAGCAGCAGCCCTTGTTTGAGGCTCTACGACCTGACTCTCCAGGGGGGTATTGCAGGGCAGAGGGATTAATGCAAATGGTCACTCCCCTTCCACAACTTTGCTATCCCAAGAAGGGGACAGCAGACAAACTGGAGGATGAATAACAGTGGATATGTTAGTCTTCTGAAATTAAAACAGACACAGATACTGGATTACAAAATCTATGTACATTACTGGTTTCCAGGTAGGCTAAGGAGGAATACTTACTCAAAATGGGCCACCACATAGGACCAGAAGAGAGGAACAGTACAAACTCTGCCCTTTACTGATGGCAAAAGTAATTTAAGAAGGTCATTAAAAAGCTCTGGGAGATGGAGAGGAGATCAGGCAGACCCAATCAATGTGCACTGAGCCTCCTTCCTTTGCTCAGAGGCACCAGGCACCTCCACAGGCCAAAGGACCCTCTGGCGTGTGCCATAGCTTTCCTTGCCACGGCATACTGGGAAGACAAGCAGCAGTGGGAAGGCAGTCAGAGATGAATGCTAGCACCCTGACCTGGGACACCCCAACTGTCCTCTCCCGTCTCCTGATATGCTATATCCACCAAAGTCCAGCCTCAGTCCTTCCCATCTGGCTTCTGATGAGACCCTGTGGTGCTGTACGGCTGCAACTCCTCTTGTGCGTTCAGACGAACATGACCGCTGTGTTTCCAGTGTATAAACCCTCGCTCACAGAATCTTCTACCTCGCCTTTAGCCAGATGAATCCAGAGGTGGCTTTCCCCCAGGGGCTAGGGAGAGGCTGAGAAATCCACCCACATATCTTATCTTCATTTGTAGAGCATCCAACACCGGCCATATCAAAAGTATCATGAATTCAGAGGACATGCTCAGACAGTCACCAAGGGTGACAGCCTCTTAGCTGAGATGTAGAAACCAACTGCACGCTTATGTTTTGCATTTAAAATGGTTTACCCTGAACCGGTGAGCAATGCTATTGCATTTCACCTGATGTTTGTAACAGTCTGGGAACACAATGTTTTGAGTTTCTGCCTCTCAGTCAAAGGAACTAGCTTTTGCCAGCACACTACCTTGCTCACTTCTGACTGCCTAACCAGTCCCAACATTTTCCAAGGAAAGAATGCCACCCATACCCTACCTGAGATGCACAGAGCTGGGAACACAACCCATGTGCTGTGAAGAACTCCACTGCAGTGCATTGGAATTACAATGATTTGAAGACAAACGTGCAAAAACTGCTTGTGGCTAAATCAGTGAGATGTTAAACTCAAACATACGCAGTGCAACTATAACAGCGCCCATCTGAAATGAACAGACCTTACTACATCCTCCTGTGCCAGCTCTAGATGTTAGGAAAACCAGCAGAGTCATTTTGCTCTCGCTGCTTAATTTCAATTGATAGTCACCACAAATAATACTGGTTTTATTCTGGTTGCTTTAGTTAATTGTTAATTCACTGGCAGCCATAAAATATCAAAGAGGAGTTTAAAAAAAAATAAAATTGAAAGAAGTGTATTATGCAAGGACAAGAACATTCCCCTGAATTTCAAAATATGCAAGAACATCCTGTCTTCCCAGACATGGCAGTTCAAATTCAGATATTCTCAGTTTTATTCAGATGTCACAGGAATTGCATCAGCTGGTAAGTGGACTTGCCACAAACCCCTTTCCCTCAGCTGAGCTGTAGTTACAGTGTCCAAAACATAGTGAGTAAATGGTTACGTCCTTGAGATGTGTCGCTGTTGGGAATACGATGGCGTTAACACCATCCCCAATTGCACTGGGCCCATTCCCACGGTACAGCTCAAGGAGACACGGGGTCTTTGTCTGGAGGGAATTTCACTGGCAAAGTTAACATTTAAGAGCTAGCTTTCTAATGTGATTCTTACAAACCACAAAGAATTAATCATACTACCCGACCTTATGGGAGGACTGCCAAACTACCACAACTTTCTCTCAAGCATGCTTTTGTATCTGTTTGGAGAATAACAGATTAAAGAAGTCAAAAGTGAACTTTCTTTTGGTCACCAAATTATCTGCCTGACTTTTTTCCTATGTATAATACCTCCAATGGCCTTTACGGAAAAACAGCAGACAATTTCCTTATCTGCTTCTGTTCTTCAGTGGTTCCTGACATGCCAGTACTGCCCGCTCCTCTTTCAAAAATGATTAAAATATCAAAGGCTACCACAGACTTCCTGACCTCTCAGATCGTAGCAGATGTATCTGGTTTGGCCCCTACAATGATTAGAAAATCATACGGTGTCCTTAGCAAAAATCACATTCAGAAATTGATGATCTAATGGCAGTTTTTAATTAAATTATGCCTTATCAATAAGGCACCCTCCAATACTATGGTAGCTACAGCCTAGTGCGTGTGTCCCCCTTGAAGAGGGAGGTCTGCAGCCATTCATGCCCTCACTGCTGAGATGCAGCCTCACGTCCCACTGCTGCAGCCAGAACCATGTGGGCTACAGAGGACCACCTAGAAAATTCTGTAAAAATTATCCCTGCTATTCACTGAGGGTAGAAACTGTTCAGGTAGCCCAGGGATGCTTGCTGAACCTGCCCTTAGTAAATGGTGTGGATAACAACATCTGCTAAGGGAAGAGCATGAGTACAAACTGTGCGTACACCCACATGTGCCTGGGCAAAATACACATAACTGGGCATTTGCTCCAAACTGCTTATGTTAAAGAAGAAGCAACCATCAGATGGATTAAACAGTAACCAGGGAATGAGAGAGACTTGGAAAAAACAAGGAGCCAGTTTAAACAGAAGTATAAAAGATTCGTTTTTGGTCCCGATTTGGTTTAAACTGTAGAAACGGAGCTGTTTTCTCCTGTGACAGCCTGCTGAGCTTTTGCTCCTCTTTCCCTCTGCTGAAAATGAAGCACTGCCTCATGTTCAGCTTGCAGCACGGAATAGAGAAGGCCCTGTAGGATGTAGGGATGTGTTCCAGGCTGCGGTGCAGAGAAGCCAACTCAGCAGCATTCTCTAGGTCCAGAGGAAAGGGCTCTCCTCTTATCAGAGAAGTGCAAATGTGAGGGGATATGTATCAGAGAGAGGAAACGGTTATAATTCTTCTCTAGCTGCATCTACACAGTTTCTAAGCTCTCCTGATTGTACACAGACATAAATTCATTTGCTGCTAAGCTCTAATCGGGACCTTATGAAGCACATACAACCTTTGGGGCAAGTTGGGGGACAGGTTGCTCCAAAAGAAGTTGGCCATCATGGTCACTGCAGTGCCAAAGCTGGGTTGCTATGCCCTGCACAATGCGTCAGTGCTATCTCACCACACACACCCTTGTGCCGTGCCCGAAAGACATACCAAAGCAACCACCACACCTAAGGCATCGAGTTATGAAAATAAAGCTCTCCCAAACAACTGAGCAGGCCTCTTGTTATTCTAGGCCATTGCTAAGGAAAAAACCCCAAAATCGCAACATCCTGCCTCAGGGGTTGGACCAGGTCACAGGCCCAGAAAGCATTGTCGATGCTCTCCCCCTGCCTGTTCCCTGCCACAAGCCTTAAACTTGCCCGTGCAAGCTCTGTCTCATAGGTTTCTGTCTCAACTAGGGCTCATGGTGGGTACCAGGTTCAGCATCCCCTCTCCAGCACTGGTAAACAACTCCAAGGGCAACCTCCTTGGATAGCGTGGCCTGAACTGACAGTCCACATTTCCAAGCCTGGCCTCCTTGTCTAAGCCCAAACATCTGGAAAATGTAATATCTAACATAATGCTCCCCAGAGATCAGCCCTTTGCCTGGTCCCATTTGAGAGAACACAGCACACTGACAGATGAGCCAGAGATGACACCAAAAAGCCATCTGACAAACAGAAGCAGCAAACACAGTGACGTGGTGAGTGACACGTCACAGCAGCAGTGCTGGCCAAAGGCTGCCTGTGCATGGCTCCTTCCAGGGGAGGTGAGCACATGCATGGTGGATCCTGGGTGAACAAAAAAACCAGCATAAAGGCAAGATAGGCAAAGATCACTGCAAGCTCTGTGCAGTGCAAACACAGCCAGTCTGCACCACCAGGTCAGGGGACCAGAAATGACACGAGCAGTACAGACAAACATAGAACAGGTTCTCCTAACTGCTCCTACACTCTTCTCTACTGCAAGGGGAAAGATAAAAGGCTTCCCCTCAAGATATTGCTGTTTTATCTTCCATTGGTCCCCCTGAAGAGGCTTTAAAGACTTCTACTCACACAAGAAAGAAGCCAGACAGCAGAAATGAACGCCTGCCCTCTTTTAGGCTTATGGGGGGCTGAGCATCACATCTTGTGGGACTGTGCTGGAGATCCAGTGCTGGCAACTGAACCTGGGGGACTGTAACTGCTCTTTGCTTGGTGCATGTGAAAAGCTCTCACTGCTTTTCATTCCATGCCCGGGTCATTCCTGTGTCACTGCCTGCTGGACTGGAAGGAAATGACTGCTGTAAATCTGTTTTTAGAAATATTTGACTCCCTTAATATGTTAAATGAATTCCAGTTATTTATGGGATTTTACTTAGCTCAAAGTAAGACATATTGGACTGTTCAGACTATTCCAATTGTTACCTTTATCACTAAGGGGGTAAGCATCGCTAAAGAATGAACTCCCTAAAAACAATAATGCAACTAGACATTCAAATTCAAGTTTGACTACTATATTAATTCATTTAAGGGAAAACTTGAAAAATTACTCACTAGGAAAAATTGCCACCTTAGTTTTATCAGTTATAGACATGATCACCAAATAACAATAACATCAAAACAGAAGAAATACAGAACAAAACTATAATAGCATCACACGCTATACACAGCAGTCACTGTGTTTTCTTTTGGTTCATTTACATTTGCATAGGAACAAGCTCAAACCTACTCTTTGCTTCCCTTAGCTGGTAAGTTTGGAAATACAGCATAAAAACAATTTAGCCTCACTTATTGTGAGCATACAAGTACCTGCAGACTGGTCCCTGTCACAGGGGCTAACAACCCCCAGTGCTGCTCCCATGGCTATCTCCCTCCATGCACTGAATCAGCTGCAATATCGGGCTTCAAAAGACACAGCAGAGCACTTCCAACACCATTCCTTCATCTCCCCTAGGTATCCCTTGCCATAAGCAGGAGAGAGCCTCCAGAACTGGCAGTCTGCAGCAGAGCAAAAGGGAAGGACCAGAGGCCTGGTGCTGGAGACATGACAAGTCAGCTGCCCAGCAGGTTTCTGGTCTACCATTGAACTGCAAAATTCCTACACAATTTAGCCCAAATCAACTATCTTCTGACCACATCTAGCCTGATGCACAAGCTCTGATTCACTATTTGCCACAGAGCAGATTCTCATGCAATGCAGGGAGTATTTCTTAAAGACCTAACAATTTAACAGAGGGCAAGCAAGGGCATGACTCTACTAGACGCTAGCTGCTCTGCAGTAACCACATATATGCTTCACCCTATGCTAAATGGGAGTTCATGGCCTACTCTTTCATAGAAAAGTAAACTCCCTTCAGTTACTTTGCATCTATCGTGTACAGCAGCATGTGGTTGAGCATGATTCTATGACTGACCAAGGAGCAGCTGGAATGCATTTATCTGCTACTATATAATGGCCTGTCCAGGTGTCCATTCCCTGTCAGCTCATGGACTGATCTCACTACAGCAGTAACGACTTGAAGAGTCTACCCCATGAAGCAGATGAGCTGTCTTGCAAACCCAAAACTTAACAATGACAATAAGTCTCTATATCTAACTGACTGCAGCTGCAGGGGCCCCTTACCTGCCCCTCTCCCTGCTGTCAGGGTGTTAAAAAAGGAGCAGCACAGCAACTGGAAGGATGGGGTATCAGACTGTGCTGCTCCTGCTATTCCCCACCTTTCTTCTGCTCCATCAACACCCAACAGGTCCCCAAGACACAGCCTTCACACTGTGGCAATCCAGTGAGAACAGCCAAGGAGACAAAGATTGCTGAGAGCAGGGCAACTCGGTGCTAATGAGAGGAAGAATCGTTATTACCAGCAAGAGGACCTGAAAAGCTGCCTCAGGAGCAAAGGGTCACCCCTGGCATCTCCAGCAAGGCTACCTGCCTACAGGGCAAACCATGTAAAAGCAAAGAGAAGCCCTGAGGCAGGACATGCTAACACTTGGGCATCAGAGGTTAATCCCCAGTGCTTGTGGGCTGTCAGCACTCTGCAGAGGTGCTAATCCATGGCCGAGCGCCTGATCCAGTCTGATAACACCTCCTGCATGTGGCTCTTTCACCAAGTTGGTGCTGAGGCTGGACAAAGTCCACAGGAGGATGCTTTATCTCATTAGTAAGGGGTCTATAGATTCTGTCATATCCAGTACACCAACAAACCAAAGACTTACAGTTTTGGGCAGCTGAGTTTAAATCATAAGCAGTTCCATAGAAGCACAGCACCAGCACAGACAGAGAAACAAACACCACAGTCTGCACTGGAGTCCTCAAAGTCCTAATAATTTGTGTCATCTGAAACGTTCTCTTGGCCACCTCAGAGAATGCTCAGGTCTCCCAGAGCCGGAAAACCCACAGTTCCAATGGCTCTGAGTGCTCCTGAGTGGACAGGACCATTCACTACACAGCAAAAAGCACCCCAGCAATAACCAGTGTTGTACATGCACCAGACAATGACACCTGTGAACTGACTGATGTTCATGCTTGTCCCCTAGTAAGCTGTCAGCAATGCAAGGTAGGTGAGTGCATGCCTGAATCACCAGTTGCAGTATCAGTGATCATAGAACCACAGAATGGTTCGGGTTGGAAGGGACCTTAAAGATCACCAAGTTCCAACCCCTCCGCTATGGGCAGGGACACCTCCCACTAGACCAGGTTGCTCAAAGGCCCATCTAGCCTGACCTTGAACACTTCCAGGGATGGGGCATGCACAACTTCCCTGGGCAACCTGTTCCAGTGCCTCACCACCCTCACAGGAAAGAACTTTCTGGTATCAAATCTAAATCTCCCCTCCTCCAATTTAAAGCTGTTACCCCTTGTCCTGTCACTACACTTCCTGACTAAGAGTCCCTCTCCAGCTCTCCTGTAGGCTCCCTTCAGATATTGGAAGGATATCTGATTTCAAGCCCAAAAGATGTGTACACACAGAACTTCCACCTAAACTTCTATCACACACACCTTTGGCTAGCGAGACAGTTCAGTCTGTGCCCTCACCTTAAGGGATTCTTTAATCAAAGAGAGGACCTTTACTAGCTCATTTCTTTCATGCTGAACCATCTTCAAGCATTAACTTTTAATTTTACCCAGACATTGTTAGGATCCTAAACTAAAGTTTTTCTTTATCATCAGCATATCCCAAGAAAAGAGAAGTCCACATGCAGTAGGAAACAGCTCTGGCTCTTCTGAAGACTTCAGTCAATGGACTGAGCAAAATCCTGAAAAGCTTTACTGGTCTTGAAGAGAAGTCATTTTTCATTGTGTGTGACCAGCTTTGCTCCTTGTTCAGACTTTCAGCTATTAATGCCACAAGTGCAATCAAAACGCACATGAGTTGTACCCCCCTACTATCCTCCAGAACCATCTGGCCCAAATTATATTATCAAAGCAGAGGATGTTACTACATTCACCCTTTATTGAATCCTGGGAAAAGTGCTTTGAGATCAGCCCCAAACTATTTTACTAGCTCTCCTCAACCTTGCCGAAAAAGCCCCCAAATTACAAAGTTAATTGGCAGCACATTGTTACCATATGTGGTGTGTAAGAGAAGCACTGAAGTTTATTTAGGCATCAGAACCAAAGAAGAGTGGAATATTACTGCTCTCTGTGAGGATTTCACGTTGGCCTTGATTACTAAGGCATCCCCAGCCTTGATCCTCCTGTGTGTAGCCTGCCCAACATACCACAGCACACTGCAGCATGGGACACCAATCTGCCCCATCCCGGTTCCCCCTGAGAAACTCTGGACACATATTGTTCATTGTGTTTTGTGCTTGCTAGACCTCAGTGTTTTCCTTTTACATGCTCATATGCTTCTTTCTTGGCTGAAGTTTTCCAGGCTGTCTCGCATCTCAAAAGCATGACCCTGAACCCAACCAGCCATGTTCTGCAGTTGCTGGGTCACACTGTCTCTTGTGGAGCAACTCTCCTTGCTCTAGCTGGCTCACTCATCTTGGGGGTTCTGTATCAAATCTTTAATAAGAATTGCATTCTTGGTCTACTACTGGCTCCAGTTTCCACTCTTCCCAATTAAAGTCTCAGTGAGAAAAGGTCTGTAGCAAATTTATATCACCAAGATCCACTCAGACTCTCCTTCCCTTTTTACAATGGCAGCTGTAGCTTCTCTTGAAGCATTTGCAGCAGCGTTCACTAAATCCTGAAGTCCCAACAGCTCCAAGACAGCAATCTGTAATTGATGCCAGCAGCAAAATTTGTACCTACAGGCTAGAAACAGTCTCCCCCTGGTTTTAAACTTTGGCAGCATCACTATATTAGAGTGCCCTTGCACAGACAGCACAGGGCACACACTACTGACCCAGCCCCATAGATGCACCTGCAGAGATCCTGCTGACCCATTTGAAGGAATGAACTACAATTTACACAATCTAGCAGGGGTCATGGGCAAAGACTGCTTGCCTTAAAGCTCCATAAACTACTTTTAAATGTGCAAATAGACTTTCATGAAGTGAAACATCAGGTTTCAATTAAGATGCCTTCATTTCCAAATCTGATGTGTGTTAAACAACCTATCAAAACCTCATAAACTTGAGTTCACAGCATTTTCATTTCCGGATTCTCTCTTCTCCTTTCAGCTTAAGTAATATCTTGTGTATTAAAATAATGTGTTTAGAAATAAAAACAAATCTGGAGGAAAAAAGGGCAAAAGACTGATGACTGCTGTCCTTCACTGGGGCAGCAGTCCCCATTTTCTGGAAGTCAAGTCAAGACCACATCCTTCTAAGGGCATGTCCTGGAGAATACAGAGAGGTGATGGGAATATTTGGGTTAAGAGACCTTCAGTGCGTGGAGCAAAAATCCAGTGTTCCCAGAACCACTTGACAGGTTCTGTATGTACACACGCAGCAAGGCATTTCACAAAAGAACTGTTCTGCGTGGCTGAATCTGTCTGCGCATCTCGCACACCGCATTTTACGAAGTGAATTTCTTACCTCCAGGCACCCACCCTTCTGACCTGCACAAAACAAACATCTCTTAATATTTGACTTCATGATATAATTAGAGCATGCAAAATGAGCCACTATTCTGTCTAGTCCAAATCCATGCTGCAACATGGCAAATCCGTACTGATGGCAATGGAAGGACGATGCCAGAGGCAGAGCAAACAGACCTTGTCCAGCAGAAGTGCTTTTCTCTGGCTTTGTCAGCTGTGCTTAACGTGCCCAAAAATGTCACGTGTGGTCTCTATCAACAACTATATCGCATGTGTACATGAGTAATTCATCCACCCAAGTAATACTTTCTCTAATGGTTGATATATTAGGTAGAGTAAATATAAATAGGTTCTGAGGACAGCGTTACGGTGTGAGATAATCCAGAAAACCCAAGTCACCACCTACTCCACACTACCACTCCAAAAAGCTGCATGGGGGTGAGAGATACTTGAATGACCACAGAAGTATTAATAACTATGACCTAAATTTGTGTTTCACGTTGCTTGCTTTTGTAAGGTTTTACATCTGAAACTCGTCACTGCAAGATCAGAATTTCTTACCAAAAGCACCATAAAACAAACCTTTACCCTCTTTTACTATAAGCTTGGGGTACAGGATGAGTAGTGATTTTAGCCAACAGTCTCCATTAGGACAGCAAGTTGCAGAACAGTAGCACGACCATTAGGGAGACCTGCAGCATTTCTGGATGCGCTGAGGGTGCAGACAGCAGGGTTCCTTCTTCCTTTTAGGAAGGAGCTCCCTCTACCCACACAAACAAGCACCCTTCTGGCAGGCTGCGGGTGATGGGAAATCACTCAGTTGGTGTTGGAAGCCTCAGAGATGCCTACAGAAAAGCAGCTCTAATACCAGAAAGGATGGATCTTGCTGTGGCCTTCAGGAGGCTGCAAGCTGCCACCATAAAAGAGCCAAAGTCACTTCCATTCAATGTCCAACACCAGAGGCCCAAAGGAAAAGTAAAAACAGTGTAAGCCTACTCTGCTGCTTGGTCGCTCATCCTTCCCCTTGGTTTCGCTTGCTCCGCTTTATACCTACCCCTCTGCCCATCAGGCCGTTGTTGAAAGGCAGTCCGATGAAGCTGAAAGCTGCCTCCTGGATGAAGTAGGGGTTCAGGATACGTATCTCATGAGGTTCTCTAGGGACACGGGTTGCCACTGACTTCCAAAAGCCATCAGAGGCACTCTGGTAACAACAAGGGAAAAAAAAAAGAAAAGATAAAACAACAAGTACAATTATATACAAAAGAGCACATTGCCTTTTTTTTTTCTTAAAACCAAAACACCCCTACTGACAGCAGTTCCCACTGTCCCTGCTCACTGCTACAAGGTACTAGTATGAGGCTGCACTGGGAGGGTGCACCCTGGAGGGGTGACAGCAGCTTGTGCAGGTGCACTGGAGCTAGTTTGGGTGACAAATGTGTTGAAGACAGAGGCACTTGGGCTTCAGCATGAACCACTCTCTCCCTAGTGCCATCTTTTCACTGTTATTCGCACTTTGGCTAGCTTGGTTAATGGGTTAAGCCTTCCAGCACATGCTGTGATCACTCCCACCTGCTTCCAAGGGGATAGCAAATGCTTTTAAGAACATTCAAAGAACTAAAAATGACTGTACAGCTCTACTTTCAGTGTGAGCTACATGCTTCCCTTTTATCCTAGATATAGGTTCAGTTAGGCTTTATGTGAATTAAGCCATAGCTTATAAAGATGCCATCTTGTCTTGTGAAGGGCCAGGCATGCTCATGGTACAAGGGAAAAAGCAACTATATCCTTTATGGTTTTTCAAGAAATAGTTTTTTAATGAAAGTCTTCACCCTGCAGACGTGGGAGAACACTGGCCTTGAATACTGCTACCCTGCTAGACAGCCCTGCTTAGAGAGGGGCTCATGCCTCTCTGCCACACTACTTTATAACATCGCTCCTGCTGGTCCAGATGTTCGCCGGTATAGCATGTATTGTCCTCAAAATAACCAGAGGCTCCTTGTTCATAGGACTTACAGAACAGTTGTGTTCTAGTATTTCACTTCTGTTTAGGCTAAACTTCAGAGCAAGGCACAGGGAGGATGGCAGGAACTTTAATCTGCTAGCCAGCAGCTTTGGCAGGGTGATCTGAGTACCTCCTTCTCGCAGCAATGAGCCATCTTCCCTGTGATCTCCATGACAAGCAACAGAGGCAGGTATTAAACTCTACATAAAATGCATGTGCTTTGGAAGTCATCATTTACATCAGGTTTGGGTTACTTGCAGCTTAACAGTGGCTTTCCAGCTCTTTTCAAAGCACTGTCGAAAATGTTGATGATCCCCCACCAAACCCTCAGGAGCCTCCCCTGCCCAGCAGCAATTACCCCTGTAATTATTGACGGTAATTCTGCCACAGCCTATGCCTGCTGCATCTCACACAATACTTGTACTGCACATGTCTCCTGTCAACTCTTGTGTCCTGGTGCTGAACACCTTACTGGGGCTTCTTTATAGTTATCCATCCCGTAGTTATCCATAGCTGCTGAATTTCAGATCCTGAAAATGTGGTAGGTGGCTCTTGCCTTACAAAAAGCATTAACACAGCAAACTCAATGAGGATGCATGGATGCATGTTATTATCCAAAACAGCCTAAGACAGCTAAATGCCATTGCTATTCTGTTTTGACCCCATGTGCCCCCTCAAAGCCACCCACACTTAATACATTTTTGCTGACTATGGCAAGGATCCTTAAATTCAGAATTTAAGTTTTCATTTCAACAATATCAAAGTGGTCCCAGGACCCTAAATGGAAAAAATCCTAATTAACACTTATGTTGTTTCATCATAGCTGCATTAGAAAATGCCTGGTGTCAAAGCTATTTAACACTTTCCATTATGATATGAGATTTTAAGCCACTGAGCGATCCCACCATTTAAAAAAAAAGTTAGAAAAAATATTATCAACTTTACAAATGTTAACAAAGTCTAACATCCATTTGACCAAGGGATTTGAGGGATTTGGTATGTCAGCTGAATTTTGCCTCTTGTGAAAATTCATTAAAAACTGGATAAATATGAAATCTTTGGAATTTCCTAAAGGCATATATAAAGCAGAGGTCTTTCAGTTCCAATGGAGGAGGGAAAAAATAAAAATCAAAATCACAGATTCCACTTGCATCAAGCATGCCCCAGGTCTCACAGAAATGAAGATGATAAACAAAAATCTTGAACAGCTACTCAATTCAGTGAAACCATCTTATCATGGATTTAAGCAGGCACACCCTGGAAAAATAGTGTGTGACCCTGAAACTAAAATAAATTTATAAGTTCGATTATGATTTCACATGTAACTCTAAATATGGCATTGCCTAAATTTTGCAGACAATTCCAACCAAAGGTCTGCATGCTACTTAAAGTGGGCAAAAGCTGCCTTTTTGTTTGGACTCACACTCCATAAGAGTTGCTGCATAAGTTCTGGGATTTAAGGAGCTTTTGCATGGATTTCACACACAAAATATTAAAGAGAAAAAAATATTACAAACACTTGAGACTTTTATTCTTTTTTGTTGCTTTAGCTTCTCAGAAAGATATTTACACATATCAGAGTTGCCCATTTTCCCAGTGCTGCATGAATGGCTATGACCGTACCTGGGCTCCTCTCAGCTAGCTCAGTGCCAGTGGATCCCATCCATATCTGAGAGTATAACCTCGCAACTTTGGGCCCTTCAGTGTGGCTGTTTCTCCCATCATTCATCCTGACAACTCTGCTCACCTGTCACACAGCTGCAAAATTGTTCTGGTTTCTCCTGTCTGTCTCATTTTTATTTCCTTCGTGTTGTCCCCTCCAAGTTTCCTGTGTGGTTTCTGTCAGGTTATTAGTGATGGCAATGTTTCATTTTGGTATGTTTTCCCTCTGGAGTTTCTAAAACAATTCTAGGGAGAAACGTGGATTCACAGCAGACAGCTCTCATACTTCCACCTATAGGGTAGGCAAAGCTTCCTAAGAGGGCTAAAGAACTAAAAACTATTTTCTTGGCTGAATCATAGAATGGTTAGAGCTAGAAGGGACTTTAAAAATCACCAAGTTCCAACCCGCCAGCCATGGGCAGGGACACCTCCCACTAGACAAGGTTGCTCAAAGCCCCATCCAGCCTGGCCTTGAACACTTCCCGGGATGGGGCATCCACAGCTTCTCGGGGCAACCTGTTCCAGTGCCTCACCACCCTCATAGGAAAGAACGTCTTCCAGGCATCTAATCTAAATCTCCCCTCTTTCAATTTAAAACCGTTACCCCTTGTCCTGTCACTACACTTCCTGACTAAGAGTCCCTCTCCAGCTCTCCTGTAGGCTCCCTTCAGATATTGGAAGGCTGCTGTAAGGTCTCCCTGGAGCCTGAAATCTTCTGCCTTGTGGTTTGGCTCTAGAAACCCTTTAGTTTTGAGCTACTTTTCAAACCTTGTGGTTTTGTTCTGCAGCTTGTCACTGGCAAGCTACAGAACACAACACCACCACCACTGTGGGCCCCGGGGAGGCTGCTCCCCCTGACGCAACCCTCCCTGGGGATCCATGGTGGCGGCGGGAGTGCAGCCCCTTCCAGGGCTCCCTGCTACTGCTGATGCTCGGCTGCTGCTCTGCCTGCTGTGGATGTTTGGGTCTGATTGGACACAGATGTTCGGTGAGGTTTCCAAAGAAATTACTTCCCGCCAAGGGGAACTCTGTCCCTTTTTTAGGCTGGGAGGAGGGAGGCAGCCACCCGAGGAGCAGCAGGCACAGGGAGAGAGGGAAGGCATGTTTTCCTGCCAGATTCGGGAACTCAGAGGCGCAGTTTGAGGCTGGAGGCATCCCCTGCTCTCCGCTACAGTGAGTCAACCTGAAATGTTCAAGGGTGGGCCTCTGAGGATGCAATGCCTCCCTTCCTGATTATCATAATGATAACAAGTCAGAAAGCAAGTCTGAAAAATGTCTAGGCAATGTCCCTACAGTACCTCATCACCTCCTGGCAAGCAGGAGGAAACCAGAGGGTCCACCTACAGGGGAAATTGTTTCCCCATGTTAAGTTCCCACCTTTATTATTTGTTGGTATTACCGTGCACCTGGAGCCCCAGTCACAGATCAGCGGTCACAATGCCAAGGACTACCAAAAAGAGCTTTATGGTACAAGCATAAAGAAATAAGCAACAAAGAGAGAGAGAGGCAGACAGGAAAACACAACTGAAGAGCAAGTCTGAAGGCCACAGCATGTTGAAGCCATCTTGGAGTGCTTTCAAAACTGCATAACTGTACAGGACATCACTAAAGGCTTTAGAAGAAACTATTTGAAAAGTAGGAAGAGTTTAGATGGGTCAGGGTTTTCCAGCCAGTCTCTTGTACAGCTCTCATTCAGGGAGAGAGGCAGAGATATCCCCTCTAGAGACACTACTCCAGGAACAAATGGGTACAGACATGACAGAGCAGAAACGGTAGGTTATGAAGAGGGATAAAAAATGGCAGGGCTCCCCTAAGAGCTACAAGGACAAGGCAATCCAGCTATAATTCCTCATTCTGTCCATTTGCGGAATGCTGAAGGGTAATAGGGACAGCTGGTTGCAAGCTATTTTTGTCTCCATTCAGTTTTCCATCTCCTGTTCTCAGATTTACCAAGGCAAAGCACAATATACGCTAAAATAAAATGTGGAAACTCAGAGCCTTGGCCAAGAGGCACACCTCAACAGAAGATACAAACAGCTAGAAGCAGGCCAAGTCTCCCAGAACAACATTGCTAACATACTAAGCAAAATGAGGGGCAAAGCTAATGCATCCTGATGACACAGATGCTGCCTCTTCTGCATCTCTGTGATACTGCTGGATTTAGGAGTACAAGCAGCATTGCCCTGGGAGACTTCTCAGTCTGATGGGACGGGGACAGGGAGATTGCCAACATCCAAGCCCCAACTCAAGCTCTGGTAACACCAGAAATGGAGGGGAAGAAGGGCATGAGAGAAAGAAAAAGCCCAGAGACGACGTACCAGTCACAAGACTTCACTGTACCTGGGAGCACACAGTTCACTGGGATCTCTACCCCCACCTAGGCTGGAACATGGTTTATTCTGTACCTGTCACCCACAAGCACTCACTGTCACACAAACACAGGGTGCAGCAGCACCGCTGCAATCCATCCACAGAGGCTTTTGAGAAGTTTCTGCTCAAGCATAACCTGATTAGATGTGGAAGGTGTGTTTTCACTAGGAAAATAACCATCTTATCAGACAACGCTGCATTTCTCAGCGGTCAAGTAGACATGAAGGCCTAGAAAATGCTCTTCTACAAGTTGTTATATAAACAAAGTTGCATCATTTGCAGCAATTATCAAAGCAACAAAGAATTTTTAGCAACAAGAACAGAGGTGCTGAGAGCCTGCAGTCTGGGTTGATGGTCAACTGCCAGACCCACTAGCCCACACTTCAAAAGTATTTACCCAACTTCCTCAAAGCGATGGAGAACCCCTCACCACCCTCTCTCTGTACACAGCTCCAATGGCCAGCACTCGTTCTGAATGTCCCTATCTTCACTTTCTAGAGTCTGTGTATTCTTCCACTCTTACCTGCCCCACTGAAAACCTCTTACTCTGCCTGAAGCAGGAACAATGCACATTGTGCTCGAGCCCTTCCCTCATCTTATCTTTGTTCCACTGCCAAAAGAGATACAACTACAATATGATGCTTCTAATCTTCTATAATTTTTGGTTGTTTTGTTTTGTGGGGTTTTTTTGTTGCTTTGTTTTCCCTCCAAATAACCTTCCACTGACCAAGTCTAAAATCAAATGGTTTTAATTTCCCAGGCCATTCTTCTGTTGGCATTCCCCATCTCCCTGCAGCCTCACAGCACCCAAGAAAACTCCTGGCATGCTGTAAACCTGTCAAATTCAGTTTTTATTAATATTTCTCAGTGTGAAACCCAAACACATTTTCCACCCAGAGAGAGTTAAGCACAATGGAGACAAAATTACCTTTTAATATATGGTACTACTAGAACTTTGTTTAAGGCAGAAATCTAACTATGCTGCTTCGTCGCTATGATGCTTCATTGCCCCATCCCAGGAAGTGTTCAAGGCCAGGCTGGATGGGGCTTTGAGCAACCTTGTCTAGTGGGAGGTGTCCCTGCCCATGGCAGGGGGGTTGGAACCTGATGATCTTTAAGGTCCCTTCCAACCCAAACCATTCTGTGATTCTGTGATCAGTAAAGTTGAGATAATAATTCACTACATTGGCCAGAAAGTAGCTTCTTCAGGCTTGATAACTAATGAGAAGGGTAACTTAATTCCAAGTTGTGGTTGTAGACTTTAAAATTTGAGCTATACATATAAAACTTATATGGCACCCTGGCTACACATGAGACTGGAAGCTGCCCCGTCCAGGCACCAGCTCAGAAAGCAGCTACTTCAATGGTGATATGGCCAGTTGGGACGTCAGGGTGGCACTGCTGTGTTACATGCCAGGTCAGCTTGTTAAAACACAGCAATGTGCTCTTTCCCATGGCTGTCAGTAGGAACCTTCTGCCTTGTTTACCTGCAAGCATATTATTACAAATAAGGAGAAAAGCACATTCAAATAAGCCCACTGATTCTCAAACTTCATTTGACCTATAAAACTGAGTGCTACAGCTAACCTAAATACAGGTAGATGTAAGGCCTTATGTGTTGCTGGTCTAATACCAGCTGTCCTGATTCACAGGACTAGGTAGCACGATGCCAAGACCAGCTCTAAACAGTCAGGAGAACAAATTTATTCTTATGCTATGCTGTAAATGGAAAGGAATTACTTTTTTTGTTTAAAACATATTTCTATGGTTTTATCCATCCAACTGAGAACAAAATACGGTACACAGTTGTAAGATAACAAAACACCATTGAAAAATTGATTGTCCTGTGAAGAAAATAGAACTTGGAACATGTCAGATGAGCTGCAGAAAAAAAACCCCTGAAAATTATTCTGATGAATACTGTGTTTCACAAGTCAAAGCATAAATGATAGCTCACATACGGTGTGTCAGAAGATTTGTTTGTACTACGCGCAAACAGGGTGATGGATAGACTGTACTACAGACTCTTCTGTTCAAAATGTGAGCTGGATTTTGAGCCAAAATTTGAAGAAATATTCCTGTTTTGAAATATCTTAGGAAAGATGGAAGTTTTCAGTAAAAGGAATGGACTTAGACAATTTATGTTTCTGTTGTGGTTTTTTGTCTGTGAATAATAAAAATTCTTCAGTGAAAAAAATATCTGAAGTAGTACAGTTTGAGAATAAACTCAAAGAAGAATAGGCCCTGTAACATCACCATTATTTACAGGGTACTTTTATTTCACTATTATTTTTATGACATAGCTTATGAAATGTCATACTCTCATAGCATCTATTAAAAGAATACTATGGCTGAAAGGCCAAATCCATATTAGTAAGTGTTGAAGTAGAACAGCCCTGCAACTTCAGAGCTTCAGCTCAGAATTTCTGTTGTGAACAGTGACTTCCTAATTTTCTCACAATACTTTTCATATATTGCCATATATCTAAGTATTTTACAAACAATACTTTCATATTTAGAGCATCCCTGCAATATTTGGCTTGCTTTCCACCACTTTACTGGGGAGAAAACAGACAAAGATGAATGCTCACAGCTTCTACTGCCTCTTGATGCTCTACTTCAGATACCTTATGTTGAATTTTCAGAATGTTTGCTGAGCACACACACAGTACAACTCCATTGACTTTGTTGCTGCCAAACACTCAGCTCTCCTACATATCCACCCAATGAGACCTAAACTGTTTGGGAAATTCTGATGTAACTTGCCCAGCATCACATTAGTCAGTTAAAAGGTAAAGCCCTCCTCAAGAGGAATCCTCAGTGTCTGTAATCAGAAGGCCATTCTTCCCCATTCTTCCTCCTCTCCTTTCCTCTCTCATATCCACCACATGTTCTACAGCTTCTGCAACTACTCATACCAAGGCTGAATGTCTTGCATTACAGAAATTAGCCTAACTCTTAGTTGTCCCTTTCCACTAGATAGACAGCTGTGTTTTAAAAGAGCCAGGATGCAATTATGCAATTAAGGATAACATCTGCACAGGAGAACTGAATTAATGTTGAAAATGCAATGTTATGTTTTTGCTTTTCCTAACTTCTGGCAGCTTGATTTTTATAACCGTAAAGCTCTTTAAAAAGTTTTAAAGGGTAACTTAGTATGTTTAAAAAAAAAAAATCAACTCAAGAAAAATTCCACAAGGCACAGTTCTTTAAGTGCAACAACAAGCTCCAGTAAGGTCTGCTATTCGAGATCAGCTGTTAGAGGAGAAAAATGCACCCTCTTACAGGGCTCCTGAACTATTTGCACCTCACAAACCTGCCAGTGTCTGAGGAGTTCCCAGCTGGTTGTAAATCCTTCCCTTCTCTGCTGTCCTCAGTACCCATCACTCTTTGACCTCCAACACTCCTGCTTTGCTCCCTTGCCATGCACCAGACCAGGCTACTGCTCCTTCACATTGCCTGGAAGGAAGAAAGGGGCTCCTGAGAGTCCAGGAGAGATTCTCTGCTCCCTGTTCACACCCAGTCTCTGTGGAGAAGCAGGTGAGGGGAAAATCCTATTTTATTCCTACATCCCTGCAGATGCTGCTGCATCCCGAATAACTGTATGGGGAGGGCACCTGACCAGCACAGGCAGGGCAAAGGAGCCCTGTCAGGACAGACCGTGCCCAGCGCAGGCAGCCCAGTGCTGCCAACATCTAACAGCCCCCGTGGAACACCAGACCAAGCCATGGGATTTTACAGAACAGCAGGAGCCACATCAGGCTGCCATGGTAACACAGCCTCACCAATTCCCAGCCACTGCCCTGAAGAATTAGAGAATCTCCGCAAAATAGGGTGGGAGATTAACAGTTATTTTAGCTGAACTTTCCAGCTGTGCCAAACACGTGGCATGGAAAACATCAGCTCAGAAATGACAGTGATAGAGCAATTTCCCCATAGCTTATAACAGAAAACATAAGGTGATCCCAACTGTAAGCACAGCTACCTGCTCCACTTAACAACAGCGTGCCTGCACAAAAGGAAAAACAAACATTAAAAAAAGCTGTCTTTGCAGGCTCTGGTGACAAAACATGAGGGCATCCCAGGGCATCTGAGGACACTCATCAGCAAAGTCTTTTTTAGGGAGCTGACCTGGTTCATGAGTTTGAATACAAACAACAACTCATTAAACAACACATATTTAGACTAAACTCTTGGCACATTACAAGAGAAAAAAAAGGCCAAAGGATCACCACAGGAAGAATTATGGCCTAGAAACCCTCAATGCTTTCTGAAGTTATCTTAAAGTGAGTCTCTAGGGAAATTTCTACATTGTTTTTACAGCAACAGTACACAGAAAATCTATCTTCTCCTATTTTGGCATCTTTGCTGAAACGAGAAGCCAAATAATTTGTATGGTGGCTGGGTGTTCATATAGAATATACACAAATTATTCAGCATCCTTTAGGAGGAGAGAGCAGAAAGGTCAAAATAACAAGAGGCTGAGAAGATGCCAGAAAGCTCCTGCCCTACTTTATTTTCTAGACTTGCATTAATAATAGCTGTTTTACAAAAGAAGAGTTTTTAAGTAATGTTATTTAATATCTTAAAAGATGAGAATTTAAATAAATTGTAATCCAAATAGAACATTTACATCTAAAAGTTTTTTCCAAGTAGTCAGAGTGCTGATTGCCTGGCTCAGGCTCTCTATTTTCAGTACTTGTCACATGTGGGCAAAGTTCATTTCACAAAAAATGGCCAGAAAACAACTGATGGACTAGCTGAGAAAAATATCCAAGTAGGCCTACCAAAAGCCTTGTGTACCCAACAGCTTGGCTGTTTTCTTTCAATTTTATGTCTCTGATTAAATAAGATACTAACACTTTTACAAACCTGGTCTTTACTAAGAATAGAAGAAACACCTTTAGACATGTCCCAGAAATTTGCAACTGTATGAATATAAATACTACAAAAGATGTGAGGTCTTCCCGAAATCTTTCTTGCCTACTACCTTCACATGACTTACCTTATTTTCACTTTTGTTGTCAGGACAAGTGCTCCCATTAAATAACAGTGAGTCTTGAGGTAGGAGAGAAGCTGAATCTAGAGGGAGAGGTGCTCAGGGGTTCCCGCCCCACACACACAGGAGCATCCTCCTCTCTTGCAAGAAAGAAGATGCCCTTCTTCTCGGGGAGAACCAGAAGCACCACACGCAGATGGAGCACAGGGGGAGAGATAAATTTAGGAAGATAAAAGCACATGGGGAATGTAGTTACCTCAGTGTTTATTAGAGCAAACTGGAGTCAACCCCCTGTCCTGGAGCCCTCGGTGCTTTGAGGCAGAGAAAACGTTACAGATTGCTCAGACAGCATTAACTATGCAAGTAATCCATGGAGCCCGCCAAGGAACACATGTGTTTCAGGCATAAATCGCCCAATCTATTCCTTTCTGAATTAACATCTGTCATCATGACACCATTCAAAATGACTGAAGACTGGATCATATTAACAACTACACATCTTGGATAAATATTTACTGTTCAGACTTTTTTTTTTTTTCCAGTTTAAAGAAAGAAATGCAGACAGCAAAATTCCTGGAGCTGTGAAAGGGGAGTCTCTTTTCAGCCACTGAGAGAAAGCATGTGATTTTATTTACAAAATCAAATCAGTGTTTTTCTCCTCCTCTCCAAGTCTTCACGCTGCACATGGGTGAACTACTAGCATCCCGTGGTGGTGCAATGCTTTTTTAAGGGCTCTTCGGGGGAATTCCGTTATGATGGAGGTTGCCCACCTCAGAAACTCCACATAGCTTTTTCCCTCAGGATGCAGAAACAGACCTGGCTAATTGGGCCTCAGTAAGGGAAAATTTTGCTGTGACCTTTGCAGACAACTGGATGAAGCAAATAACTTACTTTCCTGAAAAGCTGTCAAGGGTATTAATGGCTGCTCCTCAGTCAACAAATGGGTCACAGAGAGTGAGGACAGGGGCTCCCAGAGCCATAGCTCAGGATGGTGAGAAGGCAACACAGGAGTGCAGCCCTGTGTCCTGGGATTAAGCCTGTATTTCAGAAAAAGGTGTCAGCAGTCAGGCCTCACCTCAGCAAGTATGTTATTTGAATATTATAAGCACAGATTTCTACGAAATTACAGCTGTCCAGGCTGATTTTATCCAGCTTGAGCTTCTAGCCAGTACATTTTGCTATTCTGCACTGCTTGAAAGGCCAAGAGAGATCCTGCAGACATCCTCCTGGACATCCTGCATAGCAGGGACCAGTGCTCCTTCCATCAGCAACTCCTCCTATCAGTCCTTTGCTCGCACACTGCTTGAGCAGAACTTTACCAAGATATCCAGTCTTGATTTTAAGACTTTAAGAGCAAATTCATCAATAATTATACTGATATAAATGTGCTGCCTTTTTTGGTTGTTTGCCTAGCTCCAGATATACTTCTTCAAACTAAATTAAAAAGTCTTCTTAGAAAAAAATGTTCCTTCTAGGTAAATAGAGAGAGGCTACAAGTAAATCTCCCCAAAATCTCATACATAAGCTAAATAAATTGAACTCAAATCTCTTAGTCTAAAGGAGGCTTTGCAGACTTCAAATGATTCTTGTAGTTCTTAACTGAAGTGTTAACACGGAACATCTTTATTCTACTAACACTTGCATGAATAGCTGATACCCTCTGGGCAACATCTCAGGTTCACTCCTGACGATGTTCTCTGACTTTTCCCATGTGCTGGATTCGCAAAGTGCTGCTCCAGTATGGAGGAACATCTGCTGCACACGTGGGCAATGCAATACCCTCAGCAGGCATGGGCTGCACTGGTGGTAAAGCTGTGTATGTCTGAGTGGAAGGGACACCCACATGTTTCCATGTGAAGCCAGGGGCAGATGATAACGTGCAAGCTCAGTGCTTATGTCTCCATTTGGCCTGCCAGGTGCCCAGTCACATACATAAGGGTCAGTGAACATGCATGTCTTGGCCAGCATGCAACCACCAGGCAGTAGTGAGGGATAAAAAGGAGGACAGAACACACCGGGTATTTATGAGGTGGGGGAAATCTGAGGTATTGTGGTGGAAGAGGGAGGCACAAGGGAGCAGGACATAAATCTACAGGCAATCGGGCTATTTCATTAGCTCTGCTGTTTATGGAATTGTGTTTCCTGAAGATCAGCATCAGATTTGGAATAAATTTCTTTACATTGCCTCAGATATTCCAAGCCTATCTTTGGATGAAAGCAGCTAACCAGTGAGATTACGTGCACTTTGACCTTAAAATGCATCTGCAAGGATTTGCATAATATTGATGTCTGAATATTGCCAAAGCCTGCCAAAGAGGTTGAGAGCAACATGAACACACTTCCAAAGCTTTTTCAAGACAGCTGCACCATCTTATCAGTTGGCCCTCACTCACATTGGCTTTTCAAAAGAATAGATGTGGAAAATCTGCAACTCTTTAAATTACCTATCTTTTTTCACTTTGGTTGAGTCATGGATGAAGAAGGAAGGAGCAATCAAATATCTAAGAAAGGACAGCAATTGTCAGTTGGATGTCAGCAGACATCAAAAGAGATTAGAAGATGACAATTTTTAGAAGACATTATCTCAGTATAAAGCAGGATGGTGAGGCAATCCCAGAAAGGATGTTCTACAAGGCCAATTATTTAGTCTCTTAAGGGGGTAAATTCTGCTTGGGCCTCTTCATTTAAGAATGATGTGAAGGAAAAGGAACTAAAGGATAAAAATCTGACTGGAACTCTCCGATTTTCACGTCACAGCTAGGATTACTGAACCAGAAATTAAGATGATGCCGTCTTGGCAGATGTGGGATAAAGGTTCTTTAAGGACTACAGAAGCCTGGCACGAGTAAATGCTTCTTATCCTTTAATAGGAAGCATAGTGCAACAAAGACTGGAGTTAGGTAATAGCAAGCAAAGCAAGGGACAAAACAAAAGGACAAAAACCGTGTACGGTGTGGGAATGACTGGAAGGGCAGGCACACCAACAATTTTTATTTGAATTTGAAGGAGAAACTGTCTAAATTGAGATAATTGATTATGTTATTCCTGCAAATGTAGATACTTTGCAAACTTTTGATACCTGGATTTTTTTCATCCAGGTAATACTGTGCTTGTGCATATTTTCTTATTGTCTTCATCTGCCCCAGAACCTTAGGTGAATGTGGCTACAGACTCATGGATATTGATGACTGTCCGATCCAGGTGGACAAATTTTACTGCCCAGCATGCATCCATCTGATAACATTAAATGCTATGAAGGCACACTGCTACAGCATCAGAGGAGCCCCTGTCACCAGCTGATGCTTGACAGTGTACTTACAGACACACAGAGTACGCCTGGGTGGGAACAGCTCTCAGCTATGTAGTGACCTGCCTAATCTTATTAAGTTGTTGCATGCAGGTATGTATGAAGGGCAAGCTCCAGCCTGCACTTTCCATACCAACAACCTTCCTTTGGGAATCTGGCCAGGAAGTCTCCCCCAAGGCCCATGTTGAAAACTGGGTCATTTGTCTACTGAGGTTCCTGTATGGTCCTCACCACAGTGCTACCTGAAAGCTTGTTAAAAGCTCTACAATACAGAGCTAAGGTCTTCTCCCTCTTCTGGTTAGCAGGGACAAGACTTTATATAGTATACCTACATATTTTCCAGTCTCTCTTCTAACCGTGACTGGAAAAAAAATGCCTCACCTTCTCTCATGAGGTACCAGTGTTCTTTCTTTCTTCCTCTGGAAATGGCTCTGGTCTCCTAGGCCAACCACAGAGAAGGATTTCTTTTTTCAAATGCATGTCTTCCTTGGCTTACTTGGGCCATTCTCACCAATGCACTGCATTGGGTGGAGCTGGACCTGACCGTGGGAGCACAACCCCTCAGGCAGTACAGACTAGCCTTCTGCACAGAGAGATCAAAACCTAAGAAAAAAGTCAATATTGTCCGAAGATTCATCCCAGATAAACAAACTAACTCCCAGCTACTCTCTGTCAAAGGAATAAGGAATATTCTCTACAGACTCTCCCTCCTCTTCTTCTTAGTCAGAGACTTGGTAGGAGCCAGAAGAGTCTGCCTCATGTTTTCACTTTATTACAGGGCATTTTCTCTGCTTCAACATTTAGTAACGGTTCAGTTGCCTTGACCAAGGCGCTGAACCGTCCTGAGGATGGTGATAAGGTATTTTCTGCTATCAACTCTTCCTAAAATCCCCCCCACGCTCTGTGAGTGGAAATGGCATTTCGCACCATGTCCTAGGACACAGGACATTCACCACTGAAAAAGCTTTCTTGCCTCTTCTGTGATCCAAGCCTCATCATGTCCTTTAATGCACATTGGTAAGGAAGGCTTACTCACCAGCCGTGCCCTCCTACAATGTACTTCTGAAGGGATTAGTTATAAATGGCTACTTAGGTGAAAACTCAAGTCTGTGAAAGAAATAGGACAACCCTTAAGCTGACTTCCCAGTTCAAAAGCTTCTTCTCATTTACAATGGAGCAGCACATCCAGCTTCTTTCCCCTTCTACCCAAGTCCAAGGAGAGCAGGCAG
Organism: Nycticryphes semicollaris; assembly: GCA_013400055.1. Lineage (NCBI taxonomy): Eukaryota > Metazoa > Chordata > Aves > Charadriiformes > Rostratulidae > Nycticryphes > Nycticryphes semicollaris. The sequence goes on along the minus strand of VXBJ01002738.1, from coordinate 196,809 downwards.
ACACAAGGCAATACTTGCCCAGGCATAATCTCTAAGCAGGTGGGCTGGAGCGCTGTGTCTCAGCACGGGATCAGGCATCACAAATTTGTAACCAAGCTTGCCATTCATAATGCGTTAAGACAACTAGTGGTGGATCCACAGTTCCACCAAAAGCAGAAGAGGAGTCTTTCTCCAAGACCTTTAAAAACTGAAAAAGTCAACTGTATAAGAAATATTTATATTTGCATTTACCTAAATATATGTCTTGTGTATACAAAACAAGCCCCTGGGAGGAGGAAAAGGAAAGAAAATATTTGCGGTCCAGAAGGAGACTCTGGAGTGAAACTGCCAGTGGCAATGGTGTGTCCATTTGTCATCAAAGGCAAGAGACAACTTTGGAAAACGCAAGTTCTCCCTCCCTAGTCTGGACCCAGAGAAACTGCCAGCTCAAGTTCCAAACAAGCTGGAAATACTGCATGTAGATGAAGCTTTACCTAAGGTTCGACAGCAAGAACAGACTTACAGCCTCACTATTTTCCTCAAACCAACAAGAGGAGCATGGTGGCTCCTCAGTTGTTTTGTTTAGTTTTTTTTTGTTTGTTTGTTTGTTTTGGGTTTTTTTTGTTGGTTTTATTTTTTTTTTTCCCCAGGGATGCAAAACAGCCCACAGGCAAGGCTATTTCAGAATCTGAAGAATCTGCAGTGTACTACGAGCCCATGACACTCGCAGTCTGCCTGAGCAAATACATAGCGTGACAAGGCCATTAACTAATGGAAGAAGAGAAGCTCTAAACAAAAGCTCAGCAGACAGTGAGGGCTCTGGCAGCAGTCTGGCCTTGGCTCTAGCGCAATCACACAGGCTGATCAAAGCAGGAAGGTATCGCAACATATATTTTAGCATGACTGGAATTAACCTGTTGACTTAACGCAGAAATGCAGTCCCCAGATAAAAGACTAAAAAACCAAAAATCTCCACTGCTGCCCCATCCACAAGATGTCCACAGGTAGCAGTCACAAAGGAGGAGGAGATATGTCGTGCCCACTGCTGAAGTCTCAACATCTGCTGGAGGACGGCTGCTTTTCAGATGGCATCACTGCCGTGAGCAAGTTGTCAGAGGCATGTCCTTGCAAGGGACAGACAGATGAACTTGGCCTCGCTCACAGGCAGGTGCTCACTCGCTCCTATGACTTTCACTATCAAAGAGACCTTCAAGGTGCCGCTGGCACTTAGGGCACAAGTGACTCCTCCTGGCAAAGGCTGCAGAGATTCCTGCTGGAAGCATCTGCGGGCTCATTACCACACGAGAAGGGAGCTTGTGAGCCGCCGATTTCTAGTGAAACCTTTGCCCTCACTTGGCTGCTTTACCAGCATGTGCCAGATGTTCAGGGAAGTGAGCCTTAGCAAGCAAAAGAGCTCCTTCTGATTCACTGATGACGGGCAAAAAAAACACCCTGGAAGCAGCCTCAGTGCCAGGCTGTGATGGCTGGTTTGCATAACTAGTGCTTGTAAACTCCCCTGTTCATTTCAGGAACCATCTACCCTCAACACAACAGAGAAACCTTCAGCTTTTGCCAATTATTTTAATAGTGAAGAGCAGTATATGGCCAAACCTCCCTCCTCCTATAATCCCTCTGGGGATTCAGGAAGAGCCGCTGTCACTGAGAGACCTGGGGTGATGCAGGATGGGACAAGAGCAGGAAGCAGCGGGGTGGATTATAATACATATAGTCAATGCTTCTTGGCAAAAAGAACAGGCCAGGAGAGAGTGTAACTACTCTGAGTGGCTGTCCGTGAGTAATCCACCCCTGGGGAGGCACAGGCAGAAGCTGTTTCATCAGAGAAGAGGTGCCTGGAAGTGTCGGCAGGCTCTTGCAGCAATGACTGCAAGTCAGTGCTGCCAGACCCAGTCACCACCAGACGCACGAACAACTCACATCTGTGACCCTTCTGCAACAACCACGGGTTCCTGCGACTGCAGGACTCCAACCCACTTCCTTTCCACTTGTACATTGACATACTAGGTCAGTGTGGTGCAATCCTCCTCTCCCTAAACATGGCACCTCTCTCCATCCCTTTACCTGAAACAAGTGCAATTATTTTCTCCTTCAGTTTGTTCTAACGTTTGTCAAATTACTGAAATCAGGTTACCAGGGTTTTAATTGCCCAGATTCATCCACCTTTTCCCTTCTTATAGGAAGGACTACATTCTCCAGTGATACAGTACTGCCCTGACTTGCTACCAGACTCACAATTTTGAGTGTCAACTCACCCAGAGCTCTGTGAGAGAGACTACTTTTGTTTTGCTGCTAATGCAGTACGAATATTTAGCCAAACTTGTCTTTTTTCTAGATTAATCTTTTCTTTCAAGTTTTTATTTTGTTCTAGATATTTATGGTTTAGTGCGAAATAAAAGCTTTTACTTTTTCTTTGGCTCATACTTCAGTGCTTCTCTTCCTGCATATAGTGTCTCCCAGGTCACAGGAGCACCATGCGGATCTCCGAAGTGTATGTAACACATCAAATTCTCTACCTCACCGTCCTGCTTCTGCATCACACTGATTCTTTTTCCTTGTAACTTCTTCTGAAAATCCCCCTCTCTTCAAAGTACTTATCCTGTCCTTAGTTTGCAAGTGCTGCCAGAAGACTAACATATCACAAAGCAAATCCCTCTGAGCTGCAAGGAAAATAAGCTTATCTGCCCACTGACCCCAGCAATAAATAGCCATTTGCCTTTCATTTACTCTTTCTCAGATGAACTCCCTTTCATTTCACTTACCTAGGAGAGGACTAAGAGTAAGGATTGTAGTACCTTGCCTAGAATCTTGGGTGAAGCAGGTCCAAGCAGCTCTGAGTCCAGCATCTGAAGGGATTCAGAAAGTCTCATACCCCACCTGTGACACTACACTGGACACATGCAGTTGCCATCACCGTTCAGGGGCAAAGGAAATAGAGGGCGAGTTTGGCCCATTTTGTGTGGAATGTGTCTACTTCCACAGCTATTGGGGGCTTCAGTTTCCCTTCTCTCCATTCTGAGGTCAGGCTCCTGACTGTAACTGCTGGTTTGCAGCAGGGATGAAGTCTTGCAGAGGGACTGGCCTAATCTCGGATAAGGAATAAGCAGCAGGGCTTCTCGGTCAAGCAAGTGCCTCTAGATGAATCCAGGAAAGGAAGAAACTCCCATTTCTCTGGAAAATCAGCTGAGAGAGAAACAGAAGCTCCCACAGAGAGCAATGGGCAGGCATTTGTCATTTTGAACTTACCACACACTGGTAAAAATACTAACACTCACTACCAGAACAAACAGACGCCTACGCCTTATTCCCAGAGCACTGTTAGTTCTCTGTTGGGTCACTTCTAGCGAAGAGACAGCGGTTTTTGCATCAGTCTCCACTAGAAAAAGCAGCTGTACTAGCCACCTGCTCATGGCTAAAGCCAGTGACAGCAAGATCTCAGCCTCAAACAAAGAGAGATGAGTCTAGAGAGGACAAGACAAATGTCTTCCAGTCACCTGGACCAAGTTTTCAATGAACTGGCTCAGCAGCCTCAACACAAACAATGACCCCCTTTGGGAACTTGTGTAGTACAGGTAGGGTGTCAAAGGACTGAAAAATGGACAAAAGTAGTGCCTAGCCATAAGAAGGCAAAAAAATGGGAACTGAGTTGATTTACAATTTCAGTTCTCAGCAAGATTAATTATTTGTAAGGACCTGAAAAATATAACAAAACCGAGTAGCAACCCAGGTGGATTTGTCAAGAGCAAATCACTACTGAAAAAGAGCTGTATTTCTTTATACAGGAAAAAAAAAGTATCATAGGGGAGAAGCAAGATATCAACTTGAATTCAGCGAGGCTTCTGACATATCACTTTCACAAACATGCCAAAAATGTTATTAATGATAGTACTGCGATACAAGTTCAGGAGCAGCCAAAAACCTATCCAGGAGGAGTCCTCAGTGGGCTCACTTTAGAAATGGAAGGATGCTGTTACTCTGGGGTCTGCCTAGGAACCAACTTTGTTTAGTGTTTTCATTGTCAACCTCGATGACGGAGCAAAAAGTATGTTTATTAAATTGCAGAGGACATGAATCTGGAAAGAATGGCAGGTATGCTGGAAAGCTCTGCCAAAGGAACTTGGCAAATTAGAGAAATGCTCTGGAAGAAAGAATCAGCAGGGACAAGTGCACGGTGCTGCTCTTAGGTAGGACGAGTGAATGGTACAAACACAGGGTGCGGAGCTGGGGAGGCAGTTGCTGTTCAGTTCTTCCTGAGACCTGGCACCTCAAGGAACTGGAGGCTCACCTTCCCTCACCCATGCCATTGTGGAAAAGGCAAAGCAGTGGATGTATAAAGAACAAGAACAGGGAGGCTAGTGAAGTAACTGTTTGCTCCTCAATATTTGCTGTACTCTGTAAATCTCTGGGCACTGCTCTTTAAGAAAAAGATGAATCAACTACAGGAATTCAAAAGAGCAACAGGAATTAAGATATCTGGAAAACATCACCTACAATAACTGAAAAAAAAAATCATAATGGAGTGTTTATTCCAAAGAAATGAAGGATAAGGAGCCAACCACAAGAGCACTGAAGTAACATGCAATGAAAGAAGTTCACGTTCTTTCTGCTCTCTGCCAAGCTGGTCACCAAAGCACTCAGTTAAGATTACTGCAATCACCCTCCCAATTGTCTACCCAGTTTTAACGGATTAATTGCTGCATCTTTGCAGGAGCAAGGGATAACACAGTAGGACCTAGTGGTGACCACATGACTGCAAGCATCAAGTGGAAATTCAATTTGCTTTGAGGCAAACCAATACATCCTTTGAATTTCAAGCTAAACACTAGGAGTCCCTACAACTGCATTCAGGTTGCAGAGCACTGCCACTGCCAGGGCTTCCCTTACTCAGAATGTAGAATGTAGAACAAGAGCATGACACAAACCAAAGAAAATTACTTTTGATTCAATTATTCATGTTACAAAAGCCCACTTGTGCTTGCCCAGAGGATGACAGGTAATATAATCTGTCTGGTACCAGGAAAATAATTGTAAGTTGGTGCCAGTGTGAGACAAGGGCACGGTATGAACCCTTAAGGCCATCTATATAACAATCATGTGCAATTACAATTCCAGACTCTTTCATTCTGTATATGGTGAGCTGCCAACCTACCCTCTTCATCTCCAAACACATAACATCCCATCCTCTGAACATTAATCCATTTGTCTGGTTATTTGTTGAACAGTCATTAAAGAATATTTGAAAACCAAGAGACGCGGTTTTTAAAACAAGAACTACACCCAAATACACACCATTTATTGCAGACTTCATGACAACAGATAAGATGACCCATCCACTGAATGAGAAGTCAATGATCACAACCTGACTCCATTTAGGGTGGGTGAATTATAGAAAACAATCCTGACTAGTAACACATCCATGGTAGTTCAGAAGGGCATTAATGCAACTGACTGGGACAAAATACTTACATGGGGAAAGCAGAAGATGCACCATTTCAATGGTTTTAAATTAGACTTGATACTTGTACTTTAGCCAAACACAAATCATGAATCTCGGTAGAGCAATAAGAGAGCAAAATATAATGGTTTATGCTATTCAAAAGGTCACATTAAGTCTGCAGATTGTAGCCTTTTCAAATAGTTGTACCGCTGCTGCATCCTTCTCCTCTCCTGTGTCATCACATCCTTACCCCCAAACTCCCATTTTCTCTCCTTGCCATTGCTCTTTTCCTTCCTCTGCTCTTAAATCCTGTGAGTCCATAAAACCTATGCAAAAGTTGGTCCTTCTATACACTCTTTAAAAGAAATAAAAATTAAATTCATTGTTCATAGCACACACTAACATAATCTTGAATAGAAAGCCTCATCTGTGAGGCAAGGTCAGGTTACAGAGAGCTGTCGTGGTAAAGTATATTTAATTAAAGCTGAAGTCCACTGAGGTAAAAAAGCCTTCACACAAATGCAGCTGGACACACAGAGGAACTCTCTTCAGACCAAAACGTGGCAAATACGACTGTGATATCATGTCTGCCCACTAATTAGGTGAACTTCATAATGCCAGTTGACAGCATTCTTACCACTTTCTCCTTGTAAACAATGTATTTCAGCCACTTGAAATCCTGCCATTTGAATCCCGCCAGAACAAACAGGGAATCCTTCTCATACTGCTCCATTTTCTGGATTGCACCTTCAGGATATGTGATCCGGAGAGTTGTCTTGCCACCCACATCTTTTTCAAAGCCCTTCACTGGAGCGGAGTTCAGCCTGCAGGGCAACCAGATGAGACATTGTCATGGATTCCCACTTACACTCACACATGCAGATGACACAGCAATCCCCGCCAGGCCAGAGCTCCCTGTACAGCAGCAAACGTTAACTTTTGCAGTTCTTCATCACACACATTTATGAAGCTTTATACCAAGCAGCAACAGTTTAAATAGAAGCTATATATAGCAATGGGTGCAAGCTGGAACATAAGAGGTTCCACTCAAATATGAGGAAAACCTTCGTCACAGTGAGGATGACAGAACACTGGAAGGGGCTGCCCAGAGAGGTTGTGGAGTCTCCTTCTCTGGAGACATTCAAAACCCATCTAGACGTGTTCCTGTGTGACCTGATGTAGGTGTTCCTGCTCTGGCAGGGGGATTGGACTAGATGATCTTTCAAGGTCCTTTCCAATCCCTGAGATTCTGTGACTGTGTGTGATTCTGTGAATATAATGCAAACCATTTTTGCATATCCACTCTTGTGATTTAAATTGGGTTGGAAGCTTTGGAAAAGGAAATTGAAAAATATTGCCCTTGCAAATTTAGAATTACAAACTAAGCATTAATATTTTAACACCCCATCACTCCTGGGATATCTTCCTTGGATTCTAGAAGCCTGTGCTGAAAGAGGGGATGGCAATTCAAATGGACTGAAATTGGTCTCATGCTCCTACCCCAGTCCAGAGCTCACACTTCCTATCTTGCCTGCAGTCAGATTGTTTAGGGAACTAAGCCAGCTAATAATTGTCAAGAATGAAAAAAGAACAATCTCCACCTTGTTTAATTCCCCAAACTCAGCCCATCCAGAAGGTGAGCTGCCCTGCAATGCCAAGGCAAAGGGAGCAGCTGAGGTAAGGCTCAGCATCACTGCAGTCTCACTGACTCAGAGAAGTTTCTGCTATGGAAGAGCATCCCACTCTGAAAACACCAAACAGACACGCAGCTTTGCTCTTGGGCACACCAATTTCTAAGGGAATGCTATGTGTTTAGCTGCACTTTTGTTTAAAACACTCCTTGGGGACAAAGTTTTTTCCCTTCGAAAAACAAACTGCTCTGGCCTCACCAGCAATGATGACTTTCATGACATTAAAGTTATTCAGAACTTCTATTCAAAATTAGAAACCCAAAGCTGAGGAAATTTCAAATAACTTGGAATACAAATCTTGCTGACATCAAACAGCACTCCCTGATGGAACAGCATTGCCTGCTTGAATTATTGCAGCCTTCTTGACTTGGGGTAGTTCAATACACTGGAAAGTGCTTATGGACTGCAAATTTTGCCTTGTAGGAATGTTAATGAGGATCTGGATTTGTCTTTTTCAGCCCGGGTAAGCATTTTAGGTAGGAAACCTTTTAGTAGAAGAAAATCCCTGTATACAATCTGAAATTCTATTTAGAATTAAGGAGAAGAGATTCCTATGTATGTTTAGTAAAAATACTTACTTTATCATTAGGAATAAAATATTAAAGGGAAACCAACTTAAGGATCGGCAACATCACAATTTATACAGGAGATGAAGCTTTTTATTATGGTTTATAAGTCCTTGCTTTGTACCCTGACTTCGAGGTATCTAGACCAGACTGGCTGCAAAACCAGTGCTCCCAGCCAGCCCGATCTCGTGCTTTTTCCTCTGTTGCTGACTGTGTGTTCAAACATCACTCTCTTCTCACATCAATACCGATGTTATTTAAACTTCAAGGTGTCGTGTCTCTTTGGGGTAGATGAGCCTACAGACATAGCACCTGGCCCTAAAGGTAATGGAGATAAGTACATTGAAGTTCTATGGAAAGAAAGCTATTATACATAATTTCATCTGCCTTCTTGAAGTAGAGGGGAAGGTTAGCATCTGCAGTTATTTCAAATGTCAATGTGTAGCTCTTTGGCAGGGTTTTCCCCACCCCCAGCTGCTGGGTTTGCCGTTTCGCTGCTTCCCTTGTCAAAGCTCCCCAAACTTGGGATCCGTACTTTGCACCTAGACAGGAAAAAAACCAAACCATTTTCCCCAGTAAAATGACCTCAGGTCTCCAGCAAAGGGCCAGAATGTGAGCTGCTGACGGAGTCATAGCGATGGAGTCCCAGCACTGTCAGCCCCAGGGGTAGCGAATGCCCCAGGGGCACCGCAGGCAATGGAGCAGAAAAAGTTATGGCACAAAGGTGCACACTACACAGTTCGAACCCCTTCTCAGGTAGGACACGCCAATGGTTATGTACACAGTTAAAACTTATGAAAACTTTTATTAGGATGCCAGGCCTCCTCGCACTGCCCGTGGACAGGCAGTGTTCTCCATAAGAAATTTCCGAATCCACTGATGACACAGTGAGCTTTGAGACACTAACTCCTAAGCTAAGCACCATGAACACCCTCCCAAATATCACTGAAGTATCATCATCAGGTGAATCCCTATAGCTCATTCTGACCAGGAATTTTTGACATATACTTGTTTTTCCCCTGTCTGCAATCTATTCTAAGGAAGCATTTCAGAGCACTCATGACTGACTGCTGGAAGGAGCTCCTGCCAGGTAAACAGTGTGACAGCTGGGAATAGCGTCTGCACTGAAATCTGATAATATCCAGTTAAAAAAAAACCAAACCAGTAACTAACTCAACTCCAAGCTGTTTTAGAACTGTCAAAGCTGATCTGACTCTCTTTACCACAAGACCAAAATTTCTTGCTGCAATTAGCAATCCTCACATGGTAACACACGATGCATCAAAAACCTCCACATACTGCTGGACGACTCCTTTGTTCACAATGTACCACATTTTTTTTTTTTCCTCCTAGATCCTAAATCTGATCCTTCAGAGGAGTTTTGCAACTCTTGAAAAAGGATGCTATACACAAGGGACTTCCCCAGGAGTAAGGGAAGCGGTTGGATATGTTTAAGCAGTCTGGTCTCACCTCCTCACTCCCATACCCAAGTGCCTGGCTTCATTTAACCTTTACAGTTGACGTTTCTCTCCTTTATCCATACCACAAACAACACAGGTGCTTAGCTGCCCTCTTGTCCTCTCAGCTTGCAAACTGACTTAGATTTACTGATGTGGAGAGAAAAGGTTGAACTTTTCATTTGGAAATTAAATAGCGGACTCTCTGAGGTAAATCTTAGTGGGTGGCTTAGTCCAGATGGATTGAAACTGTTCTCTTGCTACTTTTTGAACAGCTTGAGCCTATGAAAAGGCTATAACTGAATTTTAATTCAGCTCAAATAACTGCAGGTCACCAGACTATGACGAGCAGTAAGAGCTCTTTGCTAGCAACTGATAGCGGGACGAACTAGGAGAAGGGCTGTAAAAGTTTCATCCTGTTCTGAACAGTCATCCCTGTGTCCAGAGCACTGTCAGAGAAGCAGGGAACCGTTCACAGGAACAAAGGACTGAAAGGGATCTTTCCTTGGTCTTTTTGTCTAGAGTCAGAGGATATGTATTACCCTATATTACCCTATTCTATTCTTTCCTCATGCGCCCATTACTAGTGCACACGAAGAGACAGGAGACCATGCTAAATGATATCTTCTCTGTGCCTGAAATTCTTTTACTAATCTTTTTCTTTCTTCTACGTTAACTAAGACTTTGCTATTTGCTGCCACGTCTCATGGTTGACTAAAGCTCAGAGAGATGACATCAGTTACATTCCCTTTAATATGAAATCAGTTATCTTACTAAGGAAAAAAACCTACAGCAGATTAGACTACGTTAAACCAGTTTTTATAAACTTACACTGCAGTTTATCCCACTTTTCCTATTTATCATCACAATATTTTGTTACTCATGGTTCAGAACCTGCTATAAAGCTCTGCATTTTTTTCAAGTCAGACTAATGAGTCTGTAGCTCCCTAGAGCATGTCCCCCTTCTCTCCTACACACACACACACTCTCTCTCACTCTCCATTAGCACAGGTATTATGTTTGTTAATCTCCAGTCACCCAGAACACCTCCCTGACTTGACAGATTTATTACCAGGAGTTATGACAAGACCTGTGATTTCACATATCAGCACGTTTTTCCGGCATTCTGAGATGGCGACGATCCAGGTCCTGGGCGAAAGCAAGAAGTCCTAACTTTGTGGTCACTCCCACTCCTGAGCCACGCTGCTTCTGCTCCCTTATTCAATATCATTACCCACAGCGAGACAGAGGCAAAGTATTCACAGCTTTCAGGGTGCACCTACAGGTGTTTAACCATTACTGTGTCCTCACTCATGCAGGCTTACTGCTTCCTAAGAACCTATGCTGCACTGTTCTTAGTTCCTCCTGTCCTGTAAAGTGTGGGTCCTGGGGAAAGCAACACACGTATGACCAATAATAATTCCCTGAATAACTCAGGGCATGTATCTGGGAGCGGGTCTAACAGTAGATTTTTCCGCTTCACCATCCAAGGGCATCACAAAAGCAGCAGCTTTTAGAAAGGAGCTAAGAAGAGAAGGTTCAAGTCAGATCATAGGAAACAGCATGTTCCCAAATAGCTGTGGAAAACGGAATGTTTGAGGAGTGTCTTTACCCTTTGATGTGATCACCATTTATAACAAGCACTTATATGCTCTTTGTTTTTTCCCCTCCCTGTTAGTTAATACCTCCATACTAACAGGTATTGTCTCTAGTGTAGGTTTAACCTGTGCCTGCACAGCATGTGAACTGATACAGAAACCAAATATATAACAAGACTACGATGACAAAGACTCACCTGACAACAACATCGTAGTCATCAATTTTTAACCCCAATGACTTATTTGCAAGTACTCCACCATTTCCCACAATAATACATCGCCGGCAGCTGAGACTGTTGAAAAAAAAAAAAGAGAGGAAAGAGGTGATTTTTGTAACCTACCTTCAAACACACAGAGCTGCACATATTTAGTTTGCATCTATCCAAGAACTACAGAAAACTTTTTGGAACACATTAAGGGGAGGATAGAGACACACTTGATCCCTAGCTCACCCCATCATGCCCAGGCATTACACGTGATAAACTGCTTTCAACACCTCATGCCACGTGTGGTCTAATGAGATGAGCTGTCAGGACAAGCAGCTCCTCTCCCCCCACACCCCTGGTATGATGGGCTTGAATCAAACCCATCTGTTTACTTAAACCTTCTCATTATTCATTTAGCACTGAAATAACAATAAACCAAAGGCTTAGAGAGGAAGTCCTCTCTCCAAGCAATTTTCTGAGTGCAGGCAGATCTTGCCAGGTTATCTGGGGCGTGCTCACCTTGCAAAGTTGCTGCAGTTATCACGAAAATTCAAGAGACAGAAAAACACTAAATGGAAAGAAAAAAGATCCCCCACCCCTCCTGCCCAGTAGGAAACATATATGGAGACCCAATGGGTGAGGAAGGGGAAGGAAAATAACCTTAATTAACAAAGAAACAGGAAAGAGAAGGAAGAGAACAGTTTCTTGTGGAACCGCGAGTCATGAGAACTCTCTGCAGCAGATGTTAAAAAGTGATTTCGTTTTGAAGAGAGAGAGAACACTTCTTTCCAGCCATCTAATCCCAAACGCAGCTGGCTCTTCTGGCAATGTGCCTCCATCTCTGGTAGTTCACTGAAGGAATACGTGTCTGCAGAGCCTTTTTCGGAAAGGGTCCAAGGCAATCAGTTGTTTGGAGCAGATCTCTGGGCTAGGCGGCCTTCCTAGTCCCAGGCACAGTTGACTGGTCTCTTTCTAGGTTGTCCTTGCTATGTTCAGACGAAAAAGCCAGTATGAGGAAAGCTCTGCTTATGCAGGGTCTTGTGTTTGCAGAGTGGGGCTGGAGCACGCTTTAAAAACTCAGCCAAACCACTGAGGGTTACCCTGCTGACAGAGCCACTAGCTGGAGATATGCACAGAATTAACAGCACCAAGAAATACTCAGAAACGGCTTCCCCAGCCCAGATAAGACATGCTGCAGATTCCAGCCTTTCCAAAAGAAAAAAAACCTTCTCAAGAAGACAGATGTATTAGCCTGGTGCTTGCCTCCCTGAGGACTGAAGAAGTGTGGATGCTTGCGGTAATCAAATCAGGTGAAAGAGAAAAAGCTTTGCAGACAACAGCACAGAAAACAAATACAGTTCTGGGGACAAGGGGAAAGCAGAGGCAGTACCTGGTTCAGGCTGTATATTGTAGGAAGTATGGAAGAGAAAGAGTCAGCCCCAAATACACCCAACCCAGTGACAAAGATGGTAACAGCTTGGTCAAACCCTTTATGGAAAAGGTGTTGCAGGAGGAAAAAAAAATAGTTCATTTCTGGTCAGAAGTTTCAGATGAAAGATGAAAATATACTCTTCTGATGATTATGATATGAAAATCTGACCTCCTAAACAACCAACTGTTGGATGAAATACAATAATTTCTCTATTCAATTATCTGCTAGCCATGACTTCTTATATTGCTATTTTTTTAACGATACCACGCAGAAATCCAAAGGCTACAAGTTATAGATGCTCTTCTCTACCCATTTCTCAGTTACCATTAGGACACTAGCTCTTATCAGTTTTGAATACAGATGTGTTTGTTTCAGCCTCAAAACCACTCAACTGCCTTCTTCCCTTTTCTGCTAAATTAAAGCACCATCTACTGTCAGCCATCCCTTCCACATCTGCATGTGATCCACTTACTGACAAACCACTGTATGTAAACATCTGCCTCTAGGTGGATAATCAGTCACGGGTCAGCCTGGTGAGCATGAGCTGCTGCACACGAGGTAAAAGAACCAGTTTCACCAGCCAAAGCTGTTCCAGCAGCATCTCTTCATGGCCCTGTTCCCACACAGTACTAGTAGACTGATCAAAGCCCGTTCTTAATTTTCTCTTGACTGTACAAACTGGAGCGAGCTCATCACATCTCTTATGGTATGGCAGCTCTCCTAGATCCTGAGTCACATTTGCAGTACCTCTCTGAACCGTTTTCAACTTCTCCCCAAAACTCCAGAGCACTGACTCTGGAAGGCCAGCATGCGGAGCTAAAAGCTGCTCAAAGCAGGGTCCCTTTTACACAGAGATTTTATGTATATCATTCCAGTGCTCTTTTTATAGTCATTGGGTTGCAGAATATAATCCTCATCTTGTAAGCACGATTCGTTGTCCCCTCTGAGATGCCTGACTCTTGGTTTGGCTCCAGCAAAGGACTGCTCAGAATAGAGCCCTATGAAAAAAGCTAGAGAGACCCAGTCCTCCTACTCCATTCTTCCCCAGTCTTTGGCTCAAACAAATTTTCCTAGAGTAATTTTACATTTCCTCCAGATCGGTCATAACCACTGTGAACACCTGCCAGCAGGATTACACTGGAAGTGTCACTAAAGGCTTAATTCTCAACCCTGACACTAACTTTTTAAAGCTGTGTGATATAACCCATTCCTAAAAAAGCTATGTCTACAACAGTGCTTTGTAGAACTAGAATATAACGGACTGAGACGGAAAAGTAATACCTATCTTAAAAATGTTACCTTTATCAATCAATCTTCTAGTTCATCTAAAACCCCCCCACCTTCATTTAATTTGCACAAAGTCCAAGATAACTGACATCAGTTATGCTGCCATCCTAGCTGTGTTCCAGATCTAACTTTCTGGGATTCTCCCTGCAAAACCAAGCTAATCAACTTACAGCCACCTCTCTGTCATCTTCCATACCTCCCCAGGAATGGCACAACACTTGTTCTGTCCAACATTCCAAGAAGGATTACAAAGCAAACAGTAATAACAAAAACAACTCCTTATTTAACTCTTGAAATATTCTTCAGTGCTTAGTGATCTAAAAAGACACATAATTGTCATTTAGCATCCTCAGTTACTAATAAAAATACAGAAAGTATTTAATTGTTGTAAATTGGGGCAACATCTTTTTATCTTTACCCAAATAAATGAAACAAATAGTTCTGCCTTTCCTCATCATAACTGACAGGTTAATCATGTCTGAACGCTCTTGTACCCTGGTGGTCTTGACATATTTAAATGTGTCCTCCTTTGTCCTCCATAGATCAGATTTTTCATTACTGTATTTTTGATGCTAATCTTTGATCTTCTAGCAGCTTTTCCTTAAATTTCCTCCAGAAGTACTCTGCCCACTCTTATAGTGATCCTGGAAGGTTCTGCTGCACACTCAGGTGCAGACCGCTTTCTTCAGATGCACAGGATGAAGGTACAGTGAGTCTTGGACTCTCCCTGGGTTCTACACATCAGGTGTGTACATCAAGTCTGGGCAGCCCAAGCCTGTTTTGATCAAGTCAGGCAGGAAGGTGAGCCAGCTTAGTCTCACCAGCTTTGGCAGTCACACTGTGGGACAGTGAGAAGATTGCAGGGCCACCCTGATGGCACTATGAAAGGGAAGCGTGTGGCAGGGACATCAGGCACCTGACCTCACATCCCAACCAGAATTTTGGGCACCTGGCACCAGCATAGCTGGGCTCCTTCACAGCCAGCACTGAGTGACGGTCCCTGAGCATGGAAAACATGCAAAGTCATTGCTGGCTCCAGGCAAGTTTCTGTCTGAAGAAACACACCGTGCAGGCAGCATCAGTTACAGCTGAATTGTTTCTCCACAAAGAGGTGTGCAAACACCTTTTTGTTTGTTTACACAGTACGTCAAAGCTGTATTTCTTTTCCAGAAGAGCTCAAGGACTGAACACATCGGACACAGCCCAGGTTTTGCTACCTGGGTGGTATGAAGGAGGGTCATGGACTTTTCACACCAGAAAGACTTTCCCTAAAGCCCTAAGCTGGGAGCTGCAGCCAGATGCACAGCCTCTGACACAGATGCTCAGAGGCCAAGTTCATCTACACCAGAACTGGGATTCACCCAGATTTTCTTGAACAATATAGCACTGTAAACACATGTATGCATTGTAGCAATTGCTACTTCCTCTTTCTCTCTTATCAAAGCACTTTTGGGGATTTGTCTGGGGAGAAAAACCACAAAGCCTTCCTTTACGCAACTTTGGAACTAAAGGCTTTGAGGAAAGATATAAAGAATGATTAAAAAACCACATCTTTAGGGTAAGTGATGCTTAGGGAGGCTCAGCGTATTCTGGTTTGATCTGGCTGCTGCTACTTAAACTAGTGCTATCAGCTTGAACCAGAAGGACACACACATCTCTCTTCTATCAAATCCTTCCGCACTTGTTAGTTATATACTGTGTCAGTAAAGACTCCTCTTAGTTATAAACTCACTTTCAGTTTTTCTTTATTACCACCTAGAGGCAATACAAGAGGGCCACTCAGGCTTTTATATTTATGTCTTTTCATAGGAAATCTACAGGTCATCACTGCAGAGATTTAACCCAAAAATCCACTGAAATGCAGCCAGCAGAAGAGCCATGGAACTAGAAACCAAGCCCTGATCAATTTGCAGAATAAAAGGTTCACCACTGGAGAAGCCACTAAAACAAGCAGTGAAAATGCCAGGGATGCCAGGTCTGGAAAAGCCAACAGAGGGCAAGAGAGTTCTGAAGTGTCAAAGATGAGGCACACCAACAACTGCATTAGGGAGAAAGAAATGGCGGCACAGAAGGAAGATGACACCAGTTCTCAAGTCCCCTGGATCTCTAATGTCCAGAAAAGCTTAGAGCTGAGTTGCAACTACCCTCACAAACACAATGGCAGTTTTACCTACCTCCTGCCCTGGAGCAGAAGCAGGTTACTATAAGCAGTTCAACACAAAGGTGCCATAGTAAGGAGTCATAAAGGAAACTAAGAAAGCACGACATCACTCACACTATATTACAGGCATGAACTATAGCATTTGTTCACATGCCCTCCAGCTGCTGCTAGTTAATAACACAACTCTCCTCACAATGGAGGGATTAGTTGGAGTGAGTTGGCAAAGCTGCTTTGGGATGATGAAAGGTGTACGAGTACCGGGAAGGATCGAGTTTGCCTCATTTCAGCACCATGTGGGTACATTGTGTTAGAAAAGGTGCATCAGGATGCCCTTTTGGCACAGGGATAATCAAACAAACAAGTTCACTTCCAGGGCTTGTGGGAGGTGAGTGAAAGTAACGTCTCAAGGGACAGCTTTGTGAAGGACCACAGAAATGAAGAAGTTTGGGTGGGGACAGGACCAAAGGGTTGGTGTAGATCCCCCACCACACAACTCTAATCCCCCTCTTTCCTTCCTATACTCTCACGCACTGCTCTGACCTCACCTCTCCTGCCTCTCCCACCCTTCCCCTGGGAAAGCTGCATTCAGCGTGTGGTTACATGAACACTTGCTTCAATAGCCTCGGCAGTGCTCAGCCTCCCCACCCATCCCCAGCCCTCTCTGCCTCTCATCCTGTCGTTGCAGCCCTGTGCCAATGCAACTCTTCAGTGGGAGGGGAGCTCTGTAAATGAGGTCACTGGAATGACCTGGGTTAAGAGAAAAAAAAAAAACCCACCTTTAAACTGGAATCGTTTCAGCGACCCACTTTAAAGACCCTCTTCAAATAGCAGCAGCACAAGGAGAGGGAGATACAGTTTGAGAGCAGGCGGCAGCAGCCTCAGATAGCTTCTTAAATTGGCTTTGCCACCAGAGAAAATGATGGTGCAACTCCATCCTAAAGAGAAGGTGAACCTGCAGCTTTTTCTCTACTGCTACAGCCAGTCTACTAGACCTCAGAGAGCCTACAAGTGGAAGATCTTCTAGTCTGGCCCCTTGTACCTCACAGATTTTAGCTGTGCCTCTTACCTAACTCTTTCACAATAGAGGCATTTTTTTCAGCCATTCAGTCAGACTCTTTCCAGTTGCTCCAAAGTAGTGAGTGAAGGGGGGAGGGGTCTGGACTTTCTCCTTGAGCTGTGAGCAGTCAGGGAGTGAGCTGAACCTCAAGGTCCTGCTGCCAGACAGGAACTGTTGGGTTCCACTTTGAGCCTGAGACAAGATGAGAAAGTAGATAACTTTCCCTCATCAGTCTGTTCCATGAGCTCTTCTGGAATCCAAAACGGCAGATACACATTGCTGCCAGCACTGTGATTCATTGACAATCACAGCTGAAGAACATTTTGGGACGCATACCCAAGTCCACATCCATGCCCTGCTCATCAAGGAGGTTTCCAAGAGCACCACTGAGATAACCTTAACACCTCCTACAGTACCCAAGCCCTCTCTAGTAATAACTCTTCTGTTGCATTTCTACCCAGCTACTTTAGGCTTTAGGCTCTCATTTGGTGACGTGCTGCCCCAAGCACATCTTCTCCCTTTCTCTCGTACCAGCTTCAGTTTTCATCTTTTCTGTCCAAGACGTGCTCACTTGGAAAGGCTATGGGAGGCATTTGACTGTGAGGCATACGTACCACACAACCAACATCCATTGCTTTGCATTTACCACGAATGTTCTCAGGAAAACATTTTTTCCCCAAGATACCTGTGTGCATACACACCACCAAACTTCACCACTGCAATACTACAGAAATTAATTTCTAGCCGGTTCCTTAGGCCTCATTCATACTTGAAACCTCAGGGACTTTACATGCATTTCACAACAGCCTCAGTGTTAGGCTTTTGGAAGAATGCAAAATCGAAGTGAGCAGCTCCTGCTAGAGAGGCTATGTTTCATAATCTCCTAAGAAATTGCTTTCTAAAAAAAAAAAAAAACCACCACATTTCACTCCTCAAAAAACAGGTGAGCAGCAACAGTCACAATTACATCAACCTTCTCTGAAAGAATCTTCTACCTGCCCTTATGTCATTAACACTAATTTCCCATGAGCAGCCTTCTGAAAGCGTCTATATGTGTATTTTTCAACAGATTAAAATCTTAACTCTCCAACCAGAGCTGAGATAAACCCCAGATGGGTGAGACCAAGTTGTGTGCGAAATCTCTAAGAAGGTAATTTGTAAAATGATTTTGCCTTCTGGACATCATTTCTCAAATGAATCCAAACTCTGAAGGCTAACCCTATCTCGCATTTCTATGAGGCAAGGCAAACTTCAAAGCAACTTAAAATTAGCACATAGATTGTAACCCACCACCCCCCAAGAATAAACTTTCACATAGAGAGTAACTCCCAACTCCCAACTATAGGAGGCAAGATTTACAATCAATATGAGAGATGTGGAGGAAAGGCTAGAAAAGCTTACAAACTTTGTCACGGAAAAGTGAGCAGGAAAGGAGTCCGGCCAGGAAATGAACCCAAGATGTTTAGAAAGCAAGAACTGTGCTGTAGTCTGGGTTCAGTAAAGCACCACAGCTTGGAAAGGAATGGTACCAGGACTTTGAAAAGAGATCATGTCCCAGTAAAACCCTCTGAACAGTTTCTGAAAGAAACTATGTAGACTAACTGCGGGGCAAAGGGAAGATATGACAGAAAAGGATAGGAAAGACCAAAGGACTATCACTGGGAAGCCAATCACATGCATGCCAGTGAGTTTCACAAGCAACCTCTACAACAAGATGGAAGAATCGAAAGGAGCTTCTTCTAAAGGCATCAATTCAAACACCATGGGACCCAGGCGACTGCTGTCGCGTCCTGGCACAGCCTTGGCCAACACAGTCACACATTCCTGCCTTAAGAGGAAGGTATCAGCAAAACCTTGTTAAAACAACCCAGTCCCTTCTTTCACTCTAAGAGCTTCTTGTGATCCTGTTGCTTTGTCAGGAAGGCTGAAAAAGAATAATGGATTTACTGAAAACCTGCTATTTACTTATTGAAAAAAAGGGCAAGAGGGTATATTGTGACACCGTATGAAACAAAAGATTAGGAAATAGTCAAAAGGTAAATGCTTTTTTCTACTCGTGTTTGACTTAGAGGTTTCCAGAGTTTGCAGGTTTACTGGAAATAGGACTCAGTTTCCAGCTCCTGATCTACCTCCAAAGCACAGCCAAACTTACTGGCAATAATTTCTGGCAAAAATAACTAGCAAAATTTATTTAGGAAATGTGGAAAAGAATCACTTCTACTCCTTCTATTCTAAAAGGTCTCATCTTACCTGTCAAGAGCTGGAGTTAAACGGTAATCTTTGGTTGCTGACAGGATGGCTTTGATCAGATTATCTGTGGAGAAAGGAACAAGACATTAGGAACAAGTCCTCACTTCCAATGGAAATGAAAAACAAAGTGATGTAAAGCATCTGAAGCAGTTACTTGCAGGAACTGAAATAAGGTTCACATTAGGAATAAATGCTTTAACTTGCATATTCCTGTTTTTTCTGGACTATGACCTTCACACACTGGCTGCAAAGACAAAATTCTGATGCAGCATGCAAATATCTTGCATGGAGACAGTGACAGGGAACAAAACCAGTACAGCTTAAGGCAGTGTTTTCATACTCAATTCCCTGAAACTGCAGTTTCACAAATACTTCAGACAAGAAAAAGGCAGTATCACTGTCAATGCTTAATTTCAGAGAAGCTTTTATGCAGCCAAGTGGTGAACTGGATGCAGGAACAGAACCAGGGTAAAACCAACACTTTCTATTTTCCTAAGTTACTTGTAGTTTAGGTTCAGTCTGCCTTTCTTGATGGTAGAATCCTATTAAACCATCATAGCTCCTTAAAGAAGTGCTCATGGAACCACAACCTACAGTGATACCCAGTGAATGCTGCAACAACCAGATGGTATAACTTATGCAAGCATAGACACACACACAAATGTATTAAATTGTAGAAGCACAACAATTACACACAAATAATGCTACAGACTATGGAAATTTTTGAGTCTGCTTCCTTGATTTTGTCCTTTGTCCCCAGTCGTTCCACTTTCTCCCCCATAAAGGTCCAAACTCCTTTACCATGGCCCATCCAGGGCCAAGAAGCAGCAATGCTTTGGCTAGTCCTGATTTACAATGAAGCAGTAACTTCAGAATGGTTGTACTGGATCTGACAAAAGGTCTGTCTTTGTTCAAATCCTGACTCTTAACTGTGGCCTTAACCAGACACCTAGGAGAAAGGTAAGAAAAAAGCAACAACGAGTTCCCTTCCACTTTCCTTGTTAGATTCTAAATATCGATCATATCCTTTCCTTAAATATATCCATCAACTAGTTCAAAAGTTCTTAGGAAACAACCAGTCTAAAGGAATAGGTAAGTCTCATTGCTTTATGAAAGATTAAAAATGACACAGGAACATAAGGAAGACTAGTATCAAGTGATTGTTTACAGTGAAATTAAGTAGCTTTCCTGATGGACACTACTTACTGTAATCAGCACAGTTGGGGGAGTCACTTTCAAATACACTTTCTTATTTACTATATCCCTCTGTAGAAACTACAGGACAAGGGTGTGGGACAAACACAGAAGCTCAAGGCAGCCCATGTGCCAAACAGCTTCGAACGTGTCAACAACCCAGTGAAACACACAAGGCAGGTAAAGGTGATAGAAAGACAACTCTGACAGTTACTTTGAGATTCAGGGAAGTTTTTGACATGGCACTACTGACAGGCCCTGCCAGCCATTATAAGCTGGGAACCGGGATTACTTTCAGAAGATCATATTTTGGAATGGAGTAAGGAAGGAGGCAATTTGTAGGGTACAAGCAAGTTACTTTTCTAACAAAATAGTGGTTTTGTTTAATTTTCCTTCATCTGAAGAATTTCTTTTGACCCACTGGCAGCAGGCTCCCTCTCCAACAGGAATGCTATTTCCCTAAGTCTGCTGAAGCAGCAGTAGGTTGTTGTGACCTCTAATGGAACCATGCCACAGTCCTCTCCTTGGATTTGTCTCATTTTACTGACATTTTGTTGTCTCTTACTGGACAGTATACATTACTGTGGTTTTTCCTACACTCTCAAAAAAGAGATCAAAGCATTGCATGTCAAGGGCTGCAACCTCCCATCTACCAAGCTTTTCTTATGCCAGGTTTGCTCTACCACCCACCAGTTAACACCCCACACTACTTGGAGGCCACCCGTTATACTACATTAAAAAGCACATTAAAGGAAATACAGTTGACTCAAATAATCCTGTTTTTCTCATCTTGCCAGAAAATTAGTAATGCCTTCATAGCAAATGCTCAGGAAGGAAACAAGACTATTTTAGAACTGGATATTGCAGCATTTGGGATGGAGATGCTCCCTACTCCCATCAACCAGAGAGCAAAAGTAAACAAAATAAACAACAATATAGGACATTCAGTACAGATTATGAACAGCCAAATGGGACATATCTCTTCACCAGCCTCCACAGTCCAACAACACATGGCATCCAACATGTTTGGAAGTTGTGCAAATCACAGTGTTATCATTCAAAACTGATGAATGAAGCTCAACAGAAGACAAAGTACTTCATTTCCAGGTGCTGACTCATAGCAGGAACGAAGATGGTGTAGACGTCCTCAATGCCAGTTCATCTAGTCTAGCATACTCATCAGAAGCCGTGAGCAAGATTCATGAGCACTACCAGGAAAAGCTAATGGCCTGGGCAGAGGAGAGACACTAGATCTTTCTGACTGAACTGGAACTCTACTAGAAGATGGAAACTGCACTGCTGCTGAGGTGGACTCTTGCATTTCACACCTTGCTCACTGGCACCAGGATGGAAAGACAAGACCTCCTTCAGTATATCTTTTAGGGACAAGGCTTGCAGAATCAGCAGATGTTGCTGTGGCTGATTTGCAGCCTTCCACAAGGCAATGAAGAACGACTGGCAGAATCTTTAACCATAGCTGGGTCAAGGTGGAGAGTCACTTGAGATCACCACTGCAAAGACTACTATCATAGTTAGCTAGCTAGCACCAGGACACAAAGCAGCATTTATCTCTAGAGTGTGACTACAGAAAATCAGGGACAAGGAAAGCAGATGCACTAGATAAAGACAGTTGATAGAGCACACTTTCTTCAGGGTGATAAATTGAGAAGGTTATGAGTACACTCTGCCTTCTACACCTATGCACCAAGTAATAACAATGGGTGCATGTTACAAATGCTAGAAAGAAAAATTCCTTCCTCTTTCAAGTAACAGGATTTGTGCACAGCCACTGGCTGAACACTGATCTGTCAAGGACTGAAAGCAAGTTTTGCAATGGTAAAAGAAAGGCCAAGTCTAAAAGATCTGAGCCACTGAGCCACTGAGACTGTTCCAGTGTATGCACAATCATACACACAGTGTATGACTGGCATCCCCATGATCTAGCAACAACCAACACGTTTAATCTTCATGCAGAAGTGTCTGGGCAGACTCAAAAAACTGCTCTACAAAACAGTGACAGAAAGGCTATCAAAGCAGTTTCTGTGTCCCGTACATCAATGCTAAACTCCTACTAAACCGTTACCCTATTTAGTGGTAGATCTGATTTGCTGCAGACCTGATCTGCTTCACTTCATCTGCCAAACCCCTCTGTTGAGGTGGGACAGCAGTGGGAACAGCTGACACCCAGGGCAGTGAGTTTCTCTGGGGCAGGTATCTTCTTAAAGGGGGAGGGACAGAGCTTATGATTGGGACCTACTTGCATTGAACACAACAAAGAACAGCGCAATCCAAGATCAGTGTTTCAGGGGAGCACATTTTGTTCCTGATAACTGTCAGCTTTACTCCATTCATCCATCCATTTTCTTTTTTTTTTTTTTTCCTAAAGGCATCAAGCTGCATATGTCCCTTACTTTAGCATGGAACCACGCTTTAAAGAAAGATGGTTTTATTAGGGCAACAGCTATGCAAACAATTTGCTTTGATTTTTTTTTTTTGGCAGATGGTTTACCCAGGTTGTGAAGAAACCATAGCATAGATGCAGACACTATGCTAGCCCGGGCACAACTTCTCTATTGCTTGGCAAGTGAGAAGAACAGACACAGTGGTGGGTGTGCTCTGCCTTGTACGCCAGAGCACCAAGGAAGGGCCAGGAGGGGCCTGAGTATACATGTTCTCAATACTACAAAGGAAAAAATCCTTCCTGTTACAAGCAGCAGGTATGCGTGCACTCACCTCTCGTTTCCAGGGCCCAGGCACACGGCCAGCTCAGGTGTAACAAAGCTCATTAGCTCAGACAGATCCCCATTCAAACAAGTCTCTCATTCATTGAGGGCCATTTCCAGTCTGGAAAAGTTTCAGCTACTTTTGTTCAATGCAGAACGTCAGCAAATGAGCCCAGCAGACACGTCTCAGCACCATATGCCCAGAAACATGAAGTGTGGAGAGCACGGTGCAGAGACCTGCAGGGCTCCGTGGAGAGTCAGCTCAGACCAAGCACGACTTATCACCTGCCATTCATTGCTGGCACAGAGGCAGCTCCCACAGACCCAGCTCCACGTCATGTTTACCCTGGATAAGGAGAGCTGGCACCACTGTACCATGGCTGCCTCACACCCTCCATGGAATCCTTTGGACATACTGAAGCAGGCAGGAACTGAACAGCACGGGCAAAACCATGCAATTCTTCCCTGTCACTGTCCTCCCCAAACCAATATGGATAAAAGGCGAATTCGTCTTTGGAAAGCATTTAATCATTGCCCTCTTCCCAGCTGCCAAACAGGCAGCCCAGCAGCTGCTAATGAGCTGTATGTCTTGTGAAATACAAAATTCCCATCGAAAACTGCATTCACACCCCAAACTCCTCTCACGCGGGTCATCCAACAACCAGTCGGTGGCCACAGCTTTGGTAGTCACTTGAAGGCTGAGGAAACCCAACAGCAGGATCCCAACAGCGGGATTCCTTCCTGCGTGCTGTTCTTCCATTCACCCTCATGAGGTTCAAGGCAGAAGTTATCAATACTGAATCCTTCCTCCAGTCTGTAGTCAAACACTGATGTTTAAATGGCAATGGCATGTGCCATCATCCCTAGGGCTACAGACGTTAGCTCTCCTGGGAGCTGAACGCACACTTCAGCAGCAGCAGCTCACTGGTTGTGTGAACTCCAATAGGTCATGGCACAAAAAGCAAACTGTTCTGCTTACTTGAAACCAGCTGTACGGTAGGCATAAGAACAGAGCGTACAAACATATGTTATATATAGGGAGGAACCCAGGTGCTGTTTAATTCTAACTGAAGTATTAGGCAAGTGAACTTATTCCCACAGTAAGAACATGAGGCTTTTATGCAGCTCCTCCAAGTCAAAGGCTGCAAGGCGATACATACACACGTACAGGTAAGCACACAGGAATATTCCTGAATTCACCCTCTTGGGTCCTTCATCTGTTCTCCTCATTTCTGAAAGCAGCAAATGTCTTTACACTCTGAGAGAATCAAACTTACTGAAGGTCACAACGCAAGTAAATAACATAACTAGGAACTGAATAAAGCCTTTTAATCCTAAATAAGGAGTCCTCTGCAAAGGCTTTCATCTTCAGACAGCCCTCGGGCTTACATGTTCTTCACATGGGTCTGCTACCATCCTTTAATGATAAATTAATGGAAATGAACACCAATATCCTCCATTTTCACCCTCGCTTTCTCCCATTATTACATAATGAACACACCACCAGGGCAAGTAATCTACTGCACTTGTCTGCAGCCACAGTTGGTTTATTGTATTTTTTTTCCTTGTCATGGAGAATTTAGATTATTGGAGAGAGCAGCAGACTATTTAACCCATTCATCTATCAACCACGATGCACACACTGTTACTATATAAACAAAGGAAGAAGCCTCTGCCCACTTTCCTCCCATCTAGAGGAGGAGTTGACTACATTTATCTAAGAATCCTGAGTTATCATGACACATTCTATCAGCTTTGCCTTAGAACATCAGAAGAGTCAAAAGCAGCTCAGGACTTCATGATTTCTCTGAACTCAAGTATGTCTTGACTTCAGGTTGACCCTGAAAGTTTCAGACATTTGGAAGAACTAGAAGTAAATACTTAGAAATTTGGCAGGGAGTGACCCCCCCAGTAAGAACCTGCCTAAGTCTAAATTCTAGCCTTTTTCTCCGTTATTTACATGGAGGAGTGGAGAACCTCAGTGTAAAGGTCAACAACACTTAACATCGTTGTTTCTAATGCATATCTTGCTTGTATCATTAAAAAAAGATGGGAGAGCTATCCACTCCACAGGGCTTACTGTGGGCATCTCACAGGGTCTGCCTTCTGCCTGCCTAGAAAGTATGCAAATTGGGCTGTTCATGCACTCTCAAGTTGCCAAAAGAAGAGGCTGTAATTTTTCAAGGTGTCCATACCCAGCCATCTTCCCCCAAAATTGGCAGCTCTACATGCCATTTTTGCCAGCAGTGCGTATCTGAATCCCATGCATTAGGGTCAGGGAACAGTGTAATGCTGCAGTTCTTCATGTTTGCCCAATGAGCCATGGTGAATGCCCATCTCCATTGCTGGTTACCCAGCTGCTACTCCTTTAACTGGCACGTCTGCAGGACACTGGACATCAGCCTCGGATTTTGGGAATACATTGACTGGAGAGAGGTTGATAGACATCCCTGAAGCGTGCCAGTCTCCTCTGCATATGGGTCCCTGCTTCGTGGGGAGAGCAAGCTAAACACTATCAATGCTTTGGGTTAAACAAATCACAGTATTTATAAACAAGCTGTAAGCACAAACCCAGTGCATACTTTTTTTTTTGTTGTTTAACACTACCCAAAAATTTCTCCTCTGTATAAAGTGCCTCCTTCAGCACCTTTTTTTTTCTTTCTTTTTTTTTTTTCTCCTTAAGCTCTTGCTCCATACAGCAGCTGGGACACAATCTTCTACAGAAGGATTTACCACCCTGGTGCCCAGCACGAGGCCATGGACCCAAGTCCCACCACATATTCTGTCCTCCACCTCACTCCCAAAAATAGCATGTCCAGTTGCAGACAGATGTTATTTGTATTTTAGGGAAGCTGTAAATCCAGTGAGTACAACAGATACCAAAATGAGTCCAAAATTTCCTGCACCGCTTCTTTTTATTGATTGGGTAACTTTCTGAGGTCTAGGCAGGAGAAAAGAAGCTACAAAGACTTCCAGAACTTCAGAGCAAATTGCAAACACATGAACTAGCTCTTAAAGACAGTTAACTACAAACTGCAGGAATCTGTACCCAAATTAGCTCTTGTGAGTAAAAACAAGCAAATGGTTTCTTCAGGTCATTAGCTGTGCCAGATGAAGTGGTTTGCTTGAAATACACCTTACCAACAGCAGGACTTAAAACTGCCACTAATTCTAATATTACTATACTTCCATTGCTGATTTTTCATGGCATTAAAGCATCATCCATATAATGGTGGATAGATACAAAATAAACAAACAAACAAAGACTGAAGATGCATGGTACCTCCCTAACAATTTTAAGAAAACCTGGCATGCGTTAAATGTAAGCTCCAGAAATCCCTCAAGGCCTTTTTTTATAAGAAGATATAAATAAAATACATAACATTTAGACTCTTGATTTACATCGCAGTTTTAGAGCCTTCAGGGATTTTCTTTTCTTCACAACCAAGAGTTTGTTTTTTCAGAATACAAGCTTAGTTCCCAACATAATCCCAGGGCTTGGAAAGTTGGAACATTAATTTAAAAAACAATTAGGCCAAAAAATGGGCAACATTTTGCAATAACCATGCATTAACCATTTTGATCCAAACTCAAGTCTGATGCACAGGAAGCAATAAAGCCTGTAGAAACAGGCTAGTACATGCCAAATGAAAATGGACCTTGAAAGATTGACAATAAGCTGTCCAAAGACAAGCAGGAAAATAAATAGTTGTTCTAGAGGGCTGTTCTTCCTGTTGTTGCTGCATTTTTGATGCCCCTTCAAAGGCAGCCAGGCAATGTCTTCAAGGCCAAAAACCTCAGTAACTACTACAGGGATTTCTAATTCTCCTGACCCCTGCAGAAGCATTAAGATGTGGCACTTCAAAATACAACAGCCGGAGAAGACTTGCTCTTCCCTCTAGGAGGTAAAAGACAGGAATAGCCCCCATGTCTAAACTGCACTTCAACACTTCTGGGAAGAACTCCAATATAGAGTCACGCAATTAACTGCAAACTTGGGGCGCGTTACCCTTCTGAGGGGGCTGGGGGAAAGACTATTCTTTAAGTACATTCAAGAGCAAAGCATCAATTTTGATTGAAAGAAGGGACTGCCTGAAGGGTTTTATTTTCATCAAGACAGCTCAAGAGTGAGAATTGATTTAACTTCAAAATTCACAATATAACTTCCCTTTAGAGATTTTATTCAGGAATGAAAAGCTGATCCTCTACCTCTTCTGAAACTTTTACAGTTTTTCCCTTCAAACCTCTCATTGAGTTTCTTGGGGCTATAAAATCAGCTAGATTCCCTGGGGAAACGGCAATGTTTTTATAGATATATTCCCATGTGATAATGGCAACTAGTACCAATTTTGGTCAAATGTAAAATTCTAGTGGAAACTAGTTCAGATATTTGCTTCAAATTCAAGAAGAAACAACAATTTTGTGTTAATACCTACTCTGAAAAGAACTAACAGCTATAGATCCTTCTGCTTCTAGTTTATTTGTTAAGGAAGAACACAAGAATGACAAAAAATTCTCACAGTAGGAAAAATCATCTGTACAACAGAGTACAGCTAAGAACATAAAGACAAGGTTAGAGAATTAAAGCAGAAAAGAGACACTTCATTATCAAGCAGATCCAGGTAAACATAGAGAAGGTGTTTGCATGTGGTACTCCAGCCTGTATAAAGAGGCAGAAGAGTAGGTTGGAAAAGACCTACTTTTCTGATAGTTTTTCTTTGTGTCAGCTGTAAATTTCAATTCTGATGTCCAAGTGGATATGTTTTCTCAGAGATAAAGTATTGCTTATGCCAAGAAAGTTGATGTGGAAGAAAAAGCTATGTAAAAAAAAAGAACATGCTTGAAGAGGAGATTTTCTCCTGATAACATTTTGATATGCCAACTTTTGCACGCCCGAAAACTCAACATTTTCACTGAAGATGAATGACATCTCCCCCCTGAGACTCATGAAATCACTGCTAAGCAGCACTGAACCATGGTTCTTCCCAGAAGGACTCACACAAAAGAAAACATCCAAATAAAACCAAATACGAGAACAATTAACCATTGCACAATACATCTATTAGCACTGGTGCTCTCGGCAAAGACTTGACTTCTTTGTCACCAAATATGTGACCAGTTCCAGATGCCCCTCTTGTACAGATGAAAATACCAAGTCTCCTGGCCAGTACCATGCACTGCATTTGATAAAACTGTAGCACTTCAAACATGTTCTTAATATTTTCTTATCACCATGGGGGAGAAATTGTTTCCTAGATTCCTGGTGGGAGGCAAATTCTGAGATGGTGAATGTCTTGCAATTCACTCCCTAAGAAATAAATATCACTTTCAAAGACAAACTGAGTCAGGGCCAACAAAGCAGCCTCTCTGCTTAAAACAATCTAGCAGGAACAAAGGTAGAAGCAAAGACCTATAATTACTGCTAAGCAATGACACAATTACTGATTAAATGCATAGAAGAGATTTTACATGGCTCATGTTTGTTTAGTTTTTTTAGTGTATGCTGTGCCATATGTTTTCACTTAAGTTAAAAAAAAAACTGCGGCAACTCTTTCGTCCCCATTACACAGAGAGGATGCCAGATACTAGCTACTCTTTCTTATGAAAGTCTTTTATATTCTTTAAGCCACATGTACTGAGAAATTCTATTAATAGTCAGGTATTTCTCCAGTCCTGTTTGTTGCCCTTCTCCAAATAACTCTTTCCTTTTGCTTTAGCTACAGAGGTAAATTTGGGGAGGAGGCCCTCTGGGATTAATAATCTCCCTAACATTATAAACAATTTTTCCATGGCTTATTCATTGACAAATTTAACCCTGAAAGCAGTGCACATGCAAGAAAATCTCTGCAACAATACGGACACATTCATACTTCCATACATTACACTGACAGAAGCACCGCTGGAAAAGGGTGCAAATACAAAAGAAGAAATTTCAATTTCAATTAAAAAAAATAAAATCTCAAAGTAACTCATTTAAGAGCCTGAGATTGCTGCAGTCTCCTTCCTCTTCACAGAAAAAGCTACCAAAAGCAGGCTTGGTGGCTGCTGGGAAAGAAGAATTCCTACAAGCAAATTAGACCCTCACAAATGGTGGAACGTGGGAGGCACTCCAACAGTCCAGTTAATGCCAAAACAATAGCCTGGGACACAGGAGGGTGCTCGGCAGCCTGAGCTGTCCCCCACAGGACATCTTGACATTTGTAGCTTTTAGAGTTCCAACTTCTTGTTATAGTTTGATCTTCTCAACAACTCTTAAGGTTAACTAATTTCACTGTGTTCCTGAATGACATGCCTCCCTTTGGCTATACACACACTAATAAACAATTCAGCAGCAGACACACTGCCCTACACGAGTCCATACCATTAAAGCATTAGCACAGTTCCCCAATGGTTTTCATCAGGGCCAACAAATATCCTCCCCTATAATTCTCATGCATTCATAAGGTCACAGGCTAATACAGGCCACTGACCTTTCTTGATAGGAAGCCTGGATGCAGCCACCCTCTTCTTTGGGGGGGCGGGCAGGGAGTTAACCTGTTTGAACAATGAGATCAACTGCCTTCAGGACCAGAGATCAGTCATTTTATTTATTAATAGAGATGGAGTCATCATTTCCAAGCACTCATACTGGCACATCCCATTCCTAGAGTCTGTCAAGTCACACAGAGGGAGAGAACAAGGCTCACCATGGCACTAACGGTCTCATTTTTTTTTAAATAAGTGCAGCAAATATGACACTGGCCTATTTGACAGTATGGTCACCATTCATCATTTAGAAAATCTTGATTTACGTTCTGAAAGATAACCTCATACATTCATAGCCAGCTGTAGAAGTCACTGAGTGAAACCTAGAACCACTGTTAAACACAAGGCTAAACTACCTATCTGTAGTGACCCTTTGTAGCATTAAACTTATGAACAAATACTCTCAGATCTTCTCAGAAATATGCCCTATCTGTTACTTTCCCTATTCTCTGCACGCAGAGAAAGCAAGAGTTCCCACAAATGGCTAAAAACATCTGTGATGAATACACTGACACCTTCAATCTGCTGTACCAGCTCCAACTCTCCTGACAGCTCTCAGCTCCACTTTGATCCCAGCCTCTAGAGACCTGGGTCCAATTACAATCAATCCTTGGTCCATATCTTTGGTGAAGAGAGGCTGAGTCAACAAGTACAACATGTACCGCAACTCTCTGCCCACTTAAAACAGTTTAAGAAAAAGGTACAAACTTATAAACCCCTCTTCATCTACTTCTAATACCTTGTACCAGACACTCAGAGACTACTGTTCAAAATGAGTTTGCACAAGCCTTCCTACAGTGTACCTCATCTCAGAAAGTCCTGTTCATAAAGCAGAAGGGCCACCACCTGCTTATTCCTCTGCTTCTTTCTTTTAGCAGGCAAGTAATCACTGAGGTGGTTAATCAAGTGATAGCAGCAGTTTCCAATCTAACATAAGACGTGCGTTATTCCTACTGGTTATTTCAGAACCAGCACCATTTGGGGGAAAGTCTAAAAGCTTTCATATTCAGAAGCCCATTCACCTTGAGGCCTTCTACAGAGAAATGCTCTTGGAGAGAGTGAAGCGCTCTGGTCATAAAACCTCCTTGCATTTGCCTAACAGCCAAATGATAAAATGCCCAATGGAGAAGAGGAGAGAAAATTCTTTCACAAAGAAACATGCTTTCTATGTTATACCGAGTACTTTTTAGCATCTGGAGATGGAAGGCCTGTCTTTCAAATCAGATTTGTTTCGAAGAAAATGAAGATCCCTGATGAACTGTGTCAAAATGATCAGCATACTGCTTTCTCCTTGATATGATCGCCTTTAAAGAGCGGTAGTCCTTCCCTGAAAATTTCTGAGCCATTTCTACTCTTGTACATGTAATTTATACAGATGTGTTATTTCAAATTAGTGCAGCTCAGTAGACAATGCTCCTCAAAAGCTGCTTTCCCCTGAAGATTGCAAGACTTATTCTTGCAATCTTGGAATTGTTCTTTCTTGGACCAGTAAACGCCAAGTGATGGATGAAAAAGGACTTCTTTCAATTCTTCTCAGAGACAAAGCAAAGAAAAACTTAGCTAAGTGTCTGAAGAATAGAGAGAAACTTTAACAAGAGGAAGCAGAAATGGTGGATAAGCCTTCAAGCTGCTGAGTCTCTCGATTTCATAACTTTAGTACTTTCAAGCTACCACAGATTAGTTTCTAGGAGTTTCTTGGAACATGCAGTATAAATGAAAGTGAGCTCATCCTGTAGTTGTATTTCACGCATAAAAAAAGCCATTTGGCGCTTGGAGTAGATCACAGTGACTTGAAAACACCGGATGATATTCACCGGGTTCTCAGCAAAATCCTCCCATTACCAACCCAGTTACAGTCACTGTCTATAAACACCGACGGCCTTTCCCAGCGTGATGCACGTCAGAAATCCCAGCTGATGGTGTCACAGGGCTTCCTAATGCACAGAACAGAACTCCTAGCCCATCTGTTTCAACACAGGCACGTCTCTCTCGCCACTTTCTCAGCCACCCCAACTACTCTTTTTCCCATGCACATCCCAGCTCCGATAGTCTTCATCTTGCAGCAGCACGTGACTGTGCTCCATGCTGCCTGCCTGGGTCAGTTATTTGGATATCATTAGATTGCCCTGACTGAAAGCCCTAATGAGGTGCTGATCCCATCATCCAATCACTCAGCTGAGCCAGAAAGGATCCCATGGGACAGCCAGAAAAGACTGATGCAAGAATTCCAAGTGATGTGTAACATGAAAGGGCGCCATTCGCGTCGCTAGGACTCACAGCCTGTCAGCACGGCCATTAGAAATCCTGGGCTACAGAGATTTATAATTCAACCCTCCCACACACAGAACTTGCTCCAGACAGAAACTTGGCACAAAATTCAGTCCCAGGAGGGCATTCAAAAAATAACCCATTCAACGGTTTCTGTCCCATGGCTTCAGCTCACAGCCATTTAAATAATGGCAATTTCTCATTTCTCTTTTTAAATGAGGAAATCCAATATAAAACACCAGATTTACATAACATTGCAGTGGTGATACAAGCTGGCAACAAACCCAGGGAGAAGGCTGCCAGAGCCGTTCCGTCATCCCCTTTTGGTGAATTTCTCCATTTGGATCCAGTTTAATGGAATGATTTTTATTAGGTCTAGCTGACATCATATGCAATTGCAAATCGCACCTCCACGTTGATCAGGCAGTTTGCCCTAGCTTTGTACACCTTGTGTGCCTGTTAGAAGGGGACAAGCCCTCCTGTGGTCAACGCAGCCTTCCGCTTCTGTTCTTTCTTTGCTGCAAGCTCTGCTGGCTGATTTAGAGGACAGTAATTAGTTGCCTATTGAGCTGCAAAAGACCAACTGGTCAAGGAATGGACATACACAAAACAAAGGAGGGAATTGATGCAAGCCAAAAGAAATTTGTCAGTAGAGCCCTTGATTTGACCAGAGATTGTTCTGACAACTACCACATCTGCTTCCAGGGAGAGGGACAGACCCAAGCCTATTGTGGCTGCAGTCCTTACTCCACCAGGTATTTCAATTCTTCTGGGGGCCATCTGTAATCTTGTCAGTGGGAAAAAGAATTAAAAAATCTTGGATGTTGATACAATGCTACAAGCACTTCTTAATAAATACACCAGACTTCAGGAAGCCTGCATCAAATCGCTGCTATGACCATAACCCTTCTGCTCCATCCCTACTCACCCAGAGAGGCCTTTGGTGGCACACGTGGGATACAAGGAGCCTATGTCACCCACAAAATATACCATTTGCTTGGTGGGCTACTGGCTCCCATCACACCACCACCAGCACCACTCTTGCTCTCCCATACCGTACCTGAGACACAGTCTTTGCTGCCACACTGTAGCTGGAGGACAGGACATACTACAAATCACCACCAAAGCATCTGAACAATTTTTTCCTATTTGTTATATAACTCTACAGATAGCACAACTATAAAATAATTATACAACCATAAGATTTGTACCACTAGTCAGCCCCAAGGCTCCAATACTCAGAAAGAGGACTCCTTCCTATTCTCTAAAGGATTACCAACTTAAAGATACTTTAAATCAGTTTGGACTTTCTCTGCCATCAGCCAAGATGCTACAAGATGCCACGGCAATCAATGTCAAAATGCTTCTTCCAGAATGACAGTACATCAAAATCGTCATTGTTGTACTAACTCACCATGGGCTAAACCATTCTCCCTAAGACAAGCCTCTAAGGTCCACTTCCCAGCTGTGAAAACCCTTTTGAGCTTGAGAGCTACAAGTACAATGTTCCTCCAGAATAGGAGAAAAATTGAGCCCAAGGGACCACCTGAGCTTTCAATACAGAAAAACAAGATGTGGCACCTGCAGAATGACCACTTTTTCCAACAGTTGTACAGTTTTCTCATACCTTGTCCTTTAATTCCAAAGGGGGGTACAAAGTCCCTGATACGTGCCCACTTCCTGAAGGAATCATCCAAGAACATTGGTGCCGGCTTCGAGAACCTGAGAAAACCAAAATGAGAGAGAAATTAACTCCTGAACTAGGAAGGATAATTTTTTATAGGGAGACCAAGAGAAACCATACTCAAGTAGTACTGATTCTACATTTTTACCGGCAATACAGTAATGTGGAAGATTTTCTTTTTACCCAAAGGCGCTTGGTGGAATAAATCTGTCTGAACTTGTGCCATGAGGACACCCAAAACACTCTAGTTGTGAGCCTGGCAATCTTTTCCACCCAGCAATTTAGAGCTTCTACACTATTGTTTGGCTATTAATTTAGTGACAATAAGTTGTAAATTGCAACCAGAATTTAGGCAGCTTTACTTCCAGCTTTGTAAGCACAAGCCAACTCATGTGCTGTCTACGTGAGGTGTGTGAGGAAGGGTTGGGGAGTTGCCTTTATGTTGTTCATTACACATCAGCCTGCTGCTCTGTGCAGGTACGAATGCACTGGGCAAATGCACGTGGAGAGCAAGGCTGGGGTTATCTGCTCTCATGGCCACTTCTGCCTCACTCCTATGCCCATACACAGCAGCTATCATAACACAGGCAAGCAAGGAAACGGTTCAAATCACGAAGCAGCACTGAGCTTACAGAGAATGGAAATTCAGTACAGATGTAGGTGTTTTATTCTGCATTCATTAACACATAAATGATTTGAGAGAGGTCCTTGCCAAACCAAACAGTTGTGATCTATCCAAACTCATTTACAAAAGAGAGAACTATTCCTTCTTAATCGTGTCATTATGGGAATACATTACCCTAATTACACCCTCAACAGACAAACACAGCAGCTACTAAAAAATTGTCTCTTCTAGAAACAATTAGTACAGTGGAAGGAAACAATTAGCAAAAGAAACTACAGAAATATTAATTTTCATATGGGACTATTTCCGAGAGCATCAAGATCGCAGCTAGAAAATATGCTAAGTACTACTAGAAATGTGTTCATTTAATCATATCAAAATAGCAGTAGGGATGTTCTGGATCAAAACCAATCACTTTATGTTACAGAAACGAAGTAAGGATTGCACTGTGTGGTCAGAGCCAGAGAGTACCTCTCCACTACAGCCTTACTGCAATTGCAATGTACAGGTACCTGAGGCAGATACCGGGCTCACCTGGGTCCTGGTAGTGGGATAGATGTGACACACTGGTTTAACCCTCCCTTCAGGCTGTTTCTGCACTCACCATGCAACCCCAGGCTACTGCAATCAGATAATATTTCTCTAATGATAAAAGCTGGATGCCCAGCTTACACAGCTGATCTAGAGGCAGAGGAATGTTTTTCCAGAGCTGAGTGTGCAAAAGGAGCTATATATATAGGTGGTTGAGTCCCCACCCCTGAATGTGTTGAAGAGTTGTTTAGATGTGGTGTTGGGAGATATGGTGTAGGGGAGAACTTTGTAGAGTAGGGCTGATGGTTGGACTTGATGATCCCAACGGTCTTTTCCAATCTGAATGATTCTATGATTCTATAACTCTATCTGGAAAAAGGTAGGGAAGATGTGTTAGATATCTTGGGGGCTTCTTAAGATCTTAAGCAAAAACGAAAAACCCACAAGCCTATTAAAAAAAAAAAAAAAAAAAGAAAAGAAAAAGAAAAGGAACAGGATACAATAATACTCTGAAAATATCCTAAAAGCTTCAATAACCTGACAAATTAGTTCAATGTTTTTTCAAGCATGTTGGTGTTCTGAAATGTAATATTATGTTATTCTGGTGAGTCTCCAAGGAGTTATTTCTACCTCCTTCCAACATCAATAGGAGGAATCTTTGCAGGATTCTCATAAAATGTAAGAGCTTTTATAACCTGGATGGCACCTGATGCTCACAGCTCTTCCCTTGCAGCCACCACTTGAACTAATAACAGAACACAGGTCCCACAGAATGGTCCCCATTCTCCCCAAGCAGCAGCTGCAGTGAAAGATGATGGCACTGCTTGGGACTCACCAGCACCTTTGGGCTGGTTTGTTAGGTCACTTGGTTTGTTAAGCCACCAGCTACCCTGGTTTCCACTGTGACATGCAATCTTCAGGAAGATCTTTGATGCTTCAATGATCTGCATGAGGGGATTGAGTGCACCCTCAGTAAGTTTGCAGATGACACCAAACTAGGTGGGAGTGTTGATCTGCTGGAGGGCAGGAAGGCTCTACAGAGGGACCTGGACAGGTTGGATCGATGGGTCAAGGCCAGTTGTACAAGGTTCTGTAAGGCCAAGTGCCAGGTCCTGCATTTCGGTCACAACAACCCCAGGCAATGCTACAGACTTAGGGAAGAGTGGCTTGAAATCTGCCCAGCAGAAAATGCCCTGGGAGTGTTGGTGGGCAGGCAGCTTAACATGAGCCAGCAGTCTGTCCAGGTGGCTAAGCGGGCCAACAGCATCCTGGCCTGTATCAGGAATAGTGTGGCCAGCAGAGGCAGGGAAGTGATACTGTCTCTGTACTTGGCACTGGTGTGGCCTTTCTTCAAGTCCTGTGTTCAGTTCTTGGCCCCTCAATACAAGAAGGACATTGAAATACTGGAGTAGGTCCAGAGGAGAGCTACGAAGCTGGTGAGGGGCTCTGCAGAATAATTCTTATGAGGACAGGCTGAGGGAACTGGGGTTGTTCAGCCTGGAGGAGGCTGAAGGGAGACCTTATTGCTCTCTACATCTGCATGAAAGGAGGCTGTGGAGAGGTGGGGGTTGGTCTCTTCCAAGTAGCAGATGATAGGACAAGAGGAAATGGCCTCGAGTTGCACCAGGGGAGGTTCGGATTGGATATTAGGAGAAATTTTTACACATTTTCCCATGCTTAATAACACTGAAAGGGTTATTAAGCATGGTAACGGGCTGTACAGGGAAGTTGCTGAGGCACCATCCCTAGAGGTATTTAAAAGACAGGTTGACATAGGGCTTATTGACATGGTCTAGTGATGGTTTATTATCAGAGTGAGGTTGATGGCTGGACTAGGCGATCTTAAAGGTGCCTTCCAACCTAGACAATTATATGATTCAGCAAACGCATATAGGAACAGGTTTTATTCTCCTCTCAAGAATCATAAAATGGTTAGAGTTGGAAGGGACCTTAAAGATCATTGAGTTCTAACCCCCCTGCCATGGGCAGGGACACCTCCCACCAGAACAGATTGCTCAAAGCCCCATCCAGCCTGGCCTTGAATACCTCTAGGGATAGGGCTTCCACAACTTCTCTGGGCAACCTGCTCTGGTGTCTCACCACCTTCACAGAAAAGAGTTTATTTCTCATATCTAATCTAAATCTCCCCTCTTTCAGTTTAAAACCATTACTCCTCATGCTATCGCTCCAATCCCTGATAAAGAGTCCCTTTCCAGCTCTCTTGTAGCCCCCTTCAGGTACTGGCAGGCTGCTGTAAAACCTCCTCAGAGCCTTCTCTTCTCCAGGCTGAACAACCCCAACTCACTCAGCCTGTCTTCATAGGGGAGGTGCTCCAGCCCTCTGATCATCTTCATGGCCTCCTCTGGACTCAGTCCAATAGGTCCACATCCTTCTTATGTTAAGGGCCGCAGATCTGGACCAAGATGATTTCCTACAATAATGCTGCAAAGTAGTGCAGTGTAAATAAAAAACTTAGCTGGTTAAGAGCACTGCACAAAAAAGAAGGTACAGGCTGTAAGGTCAGGGGTCAGGTCAAAAGGTGGTATTATTTACAGATGCAATTAACTAGTCTATTTGCAAGTCATACACCAGCAAATGACACTTCATGGTAGTCTGACATGGGAGTACTGAATGTCTGTCCCTAATGAAGATTCCCCCTTACAAGGTGCCTGGTAAAACCAAGAGGAAGGTCAGATGCTCCTGGGACTCCCTGGGACCCAAGGGGACTTCCCAAAGGCAGCTGAAGCAGGATTCATCTGATACTCTATATGTCCCTTCCACATGTGACCAAAGTGATGCCCAAAGAGAAGGGCGAAGTGACCATCCGCTTTGTTATTATATTTGCTACAAGTAAACTTCAAGATTTTCCTAGCAAAGAACACAACAGTCTTAGACCACCTACTATTATTTGGTAATATTTAATAACATTGTACACAGAGACAGAGAAACTGACTTTTAATTTGTACTTTTGCTTTGTTTAAAGAGACAGGAGGAACAGTTTTGGGGGAAATATTATATCCATAAGGGAAAAAAAAAAAGAGCAAATTAGAGAATATTTAGCTCCCATAAATCTTAAAGGCAATTCCATTTTGGAAATATTAAGAAATCGTGAACGCTATAAGCTCATGAGCTATGAAAAGTGCTTTGCCACCTCAATAAATTAGAGCAGGCCAGAACCGATGTCCAGCAGTGACAGGGAAGTGGTGTCTGCCAGACCTCTCCAGGAGCGTGGTGTTCTGTCTCGGCTCTGAAGCGCGTCTGGCATATTCTAGGACCCTTCAAGGAAATATCAGGATATGCCTTAAACAGGCCATGGGAATGCTCTCGGCAGAGCACCTAAAATACATTCCAAGGAATGCGTGGGAGTTTGACAAACAGCAAAAGTAAATGTTTCTGAATGATGTTAAAATTTGTATCTACTGAGCAGAGATGATCTACTGATCTACGGGGTGCCGCGTTTTACCGGAGTTGTTTGCCGCTGCTGCCTAAAGGCAGGTGGGTTTCACTGAAAACCGCAGCTCCGAAACGGAAACAGGATTGTGCTCTTTGGGCAAACAGCACGTAACGCAAGAGTTTTGATTTTTTATTTATTTTTTTTTTTCAAATTTGATTTTGAACCGCTTCCTATCTACCTCACCTCAAACTCCGAAACAGACATAATGCAACCTCTTCGCACCCAACTGCCATTGAAAAGGTGAGAAATTTGACTGCCTGGGGCACCTGCATGATTTTGCAGAGAAATGCCACACATCTAAAATCACTAGTTTTGAATGGCATCCCCAATAAAACAGCAGATGACATCTAAATAGAAAAAAATCTGGACTTAGTGATCTTAAAGGTCTTTTCCAATGTAAACGATTCTATGAAATGCTGGATGTGATAATTACGAGGTACAGCCCAAATCTCTCCTAGCTCTCAAGGTTGCATTCTTTATGGAAAGATATTCCTTATACAAAATCTCCAACACAATTTGTCACTGCACACAGCGAAGTGCACCACCAGGAAATTATTCTTAAACAAGAATCTATATACAAAAGAAAGTGAGATATATATTTGTGCTTAGGAGATTACAGCTTATGCCACAAAGAAAATTTACATTTCCAGTTATTTTCCCCCTGACAAGCAAAAGGACTTCTGACCCAAAACCATTTCTACCTGGAGGGCCTGAAGCTCCCCAGCCAAGCTTTCTGACCATTTCCTTTCCGTCCTTGAGATACAGATCCATTCACAGCTACTCCTTTTTAATGTGTGCTGAGGTGTTCAATCAACATCAGCAGCATTAACTTCCCAAAGTATGGTGCAAATCCTAGAGCAGCACCACCTCTATCAAAGCGGCTATCGAACAACTTCAGATATTTAAGTTGGCTAGAATTGGCTCCCTACTCCTACCTGCTGCTTTCAAGGCCATAAATACATACATGTGTAGAAGGGAATAAACTAGACCAGAAAGAAAGTAAAATAAATAAATTGATTTATAATCTTTGTCTAGAACAATGAAGGAGGATGATAAGGTCAAGTCCCTGAAAGAGTAGAGGAGAAGATGGCACCATGTTTCTAGAAGCCTTTACAATAAGGAAAGGCAGATTGACAGCCACTGGGCTCCAGTGGGGCCTTATTTCTCAGATATTTCCTTCCTTTCTTCTTCTCTGCTGCTCCTTTGAGACAACCCTGCCCTTTTGTTTCCTCTTTAGTTAGACAGACTCAGCAGCAAAGAAAAACTGGAAGCTGAAGAAAAAACCAAAATGCTGCTAGAACCTCATGTACATAACCTGCACACTGCACTTATAGAAGGGCATAAACAGCCTTATTGTTGTTAAAACAAACCCCAAAACACACAAAAGAATGACATTTTTCCCCCCCAGCATGACTTCTACCCTCTCTTTTGTTTGCTTATGCTCAAAAGCATCCACAGTTAGATAGAAGGCACAAAATCTACCAATTTTTTTAATAAAAAGGTCAAAATACAAATCAAAGCACTCAAGCACTGAATAATTAGCTCAGATAAAGGCATTTATAAAAGTACAGAGAGAAAATCTAAACTATCCCTTTTTTATTTTTTCCCTAGTAAGACCTAGACATATGTTATCTCCCTTGCCTCCCCCTTCTCTGGGGAGCAGCATGGTGTGATAGCATGGTGAACAAGGAGGCTTGTGAGGTCCTGATTTCACATCTCTTATTGACATTAGTCCTCTGTCAAAAATCCAAGCAGCTCAAGGATTCCTCAAGCAGGTGAAAAATCTAAGAAACTGTATTAATAAGTGTTAACCCCATCCTACAACCAACATACTACTTTTAATAAATGAGCAAATAAAAGAGCCAAAAAAAAAAAAAGAGAGAGAAGAAAATCTCTAACAGTAGAGATTATGCCCACAATTAAGTTGAACTTAAACTGCAGAAATGGTCTAAAAGAAAACCATATAATACTGTAAAGATAACTTTGTACGGAAGAATGGCCACACTGGGTCAGTGCACCCTACCACTGCCATCAGAGACCCCTAGTACCTCTGTGGAAGAGACAGCGAGCCGCTGATCCCTATTCATCTTCTCAATGCTATTTGTGCCTACAGACTCAGAGCATACCTACAGTTGTCCCTTTCAGGCTGAAAAGTCCTCAGCTCCTTGGCCGTTCTCTATACAGACGTCACTGAATTGTGCAGTGGTACAACACTGCTTTGCTTTGTTCTCTGCCCTTTCCTAATAACTAGCATTTGGGTTTTGTCCATTACTGAGCTGGTGTAATCACTTCTTCCTTTGCAGCTCTGCCAGAAGAAGGCATTTGGAACATCACCAGCCTTCTTGCCCTCTTTGCTCTCCATCAACTAGTAGGTTGTTTAAACTCATCTCTGCAGGCATTTTCCCATTGCCTCTCACTGCTCTATTTAGAGCTGAACCAGCTGCTCCAACGTATCTTAAAGGGCCTCCATACTCTGCTCTGTGGTTCATACACAGAATATTGTCATACCTTTGCAGAAAAGATAAACATCCTATCATGGCTGAAAAAAAAAATGTTATCACAGCTGTAAAACCTGTTAAGTACTCCACTTTATTCAGGATCAGAAAGCATCAGCTCAAAGACCATGGGCCTCATGCAAAAAACATGAACAAACTGGAAACAGGCTGTAGGAGAGCCATGAAAGAGATCTAAGGTCTAGAAAACAGGATCTCTGAGGTAACCTAGAAAGAAATTAATTTGTTTAATCTAGAGAGGAGAAAATTGAAAGAGGACATCATAAGCCATTAAAAATTACGAGGCTGCTGCAAAAGAGAAAGGTAACATTTCCATATCTCTGGTAAACAGAAGTAGTAGCCCTGAGTTTAAAATGAAGCAAAGGAAACGTAAATTAAACGTTAGTAAAAGATTTCTTATGCTTGGATTATTACACATTGAAATCTACTGCCTGGACATGGGCTACAGAATCCGCATCAACTACATTAGTTTCTGATTTCATTGTACTATCTTTAAGACCAAGTTTGCATTTGTCAAGCATAGGTTAGTCACAGCTGTGCCTACTTTTAAGAAGGCAAATTCAATAGATGATCTTTTGAAGCTTTGCACAGGTCTATTTCTTTTAAAACCATTTTCACACTGGGACAATGCTGCTAGGAGGTGACCAAGTACCCAAGCTACCGTTTGCTGCAGTTGAGATCAAGAGCTACCCCTCAGACTCCTTGGGATTCTGAAGTACTTACCTTCATATATGGTAATCAGATTTCTGTACAAACACAACTGCAGATAAGCAGCACGTGGATTTTGAAAGCCTGTTGCCTGCCAAAACTTCTGTTTGTACCCCGTACCTTTGTGATAAACAGGAAGACACGTAAAGTTTAACCTTTCTCCAGTCATTAATATCTTGTGCTTACGCACCACCAAGGCACAAAAATCAAAGACTGATTGAATATCAGCTCAGTACCTCCTGCTGACTATGTTCTGACATGCACGAGGTCTAACGAAGTGCCCTGAACAGCTTACCCAATGTCTCTGCATAAGGCAAATAATCGCTTTGGGGTCTGAAAAATCTTGAGAGAAACTATTAAAGACAAAAAGAAACCAGATTGCCTGCTCCAACCAAATCCTCAGACTTTCCTACCGATTCTCCAAACGCTTCAGACAAAAAAACCACATAAGCACAAACACAAAAATAACAAGAAGCTTGGTTTAAAGGTTAGCTTCCTTTTGGGGAAAAAAAAAAAGAAAAAAATCCAAAGCTATAAAATTCAGACAAAGCAGAAACTTTGTCTTGACCTGCCTCATGGTGCAGCATATAAGACAACATGCAAAATTTGTCATTGCTCACTGAACCCTCTAATACGAGAACACAACTATGCAAGGGTGAAAAGCCAACTTCTAGACAGCGTAGAATGATGTTAGTTTAAAAACCAGTCTCCTAACATTATTTCGATGTCATAGTTTGTTTTTCGTGTGTTATTGTCAAAGATGCAGGATTGAATTACAGCTAGTTTTTCCTACCAAAAGCCAGGTGGGGTGTTCAAGGCCTTCTGAGGGAGCACTGAGCCAAACAGATGAGATTATATAGTATTTGGAAACTTAATGAAGGTGAGCAAAAGCAGACTCTAATTACTGCCTGAGTTTTCAAAGCATTCTGTGCAAATAAAAAAATGAGATGAGGAAGGAAGGAGAAAGGGTCCAATCCTTTCCCCTAGCAGAATCAGCTCACGTGGCAGATACCAGCCAGCAACTCCACCAGTTGGCCAAAGCTTAGCACAATTATGCTCCTGCTCACAT
This sequence comes from Nycticryphes semicollaris, assembly GCA_013400055.1. Lineage (NCBI taxonomy): Eukaryota > Metazoa > Chordata > Aves > Charadriiformes > Rostratulidae > Nycticryphes > Nycticryphes semicollaris. Next base: position 154,379 of record VXBJ01002738.1, on the reverse strand, counting down.
TCCACCAGGACAGGAAGGAGATTGCTCTTTCTAATGAAAAAAAATAGAACAGCAGTCATCTAGGCTAATTGCTGCTGTGCAACACTGCACTGACAAAAGGCAGGGAAACTGGTTTTTCTGGTGAAGATACACCGTGAATTCCAGAAAACTGCAGAAGATGGGGATGTCATGGTTTAACCCCAGCCAGCAATCAGGACAATGCAGCCGCTCGCCTTACTCCCCTCTAAATAGGGACGGGGGAGGAAATCAGAAGAGTAAAAGTGAGAAAAATACTTGTGGGTTGAGATAAAGACAGTTTAATAGGTAAAGCAAAAGCTAAGCATGCAAGCAAAGAAAACCAAGGAATTCATCCACTGCTTTGCACCAGCAGGCAGGTGGTCAGCCATCTCCACGAAAGCAGGGCTCTACCACATGTCAAGGTTACTTGGGAAGACAAATGCCGTAACTGTGAACATTCCTCCTTTCCTTCTTCTTCCCCCAGCTTTAAATGCTGAGCATGATGCCACATGGTATGGAATGTCCCTTTGCCAGTTGGGGTCAGCTGTCCCAGCTGTGTTTCCTCCCAATTCTTTGGGCACCCCCAGCCTGCTCGCTGACAGGGTGGCGCGAGGAGCAGAAAAGACCTTGACAACAAACACATCAGTGCACTGTCAACAGTGCTGTCAGACTGAATCCAAACCAGCCCCACACCAGTTGCTACCAAGAAAGTTAACTCCATCCCAGCTGAAACCATGACATGGGCACAGTTTCCATCACTGATGTGGTGCCTTTTTTTGTAGATACTAGTTAACTGGTCTGTTAAAAAGCAGTGACTGAATTTTCCTTTTATAAGGCCATCTTAATGTTCTCTTTATTCTACTTGCAGAGAAAAGTAAGTCCACAGCCGTGCCATCACCATCAATCCTCCCCACCTTCCGCTCATTCCTGCCACCATCACCACATTTGACTTTCCAGAACTCCCATCAGTCTCGTGGTAGAACACATCAAATTGCACATCACTGTTTCAAGAGTATCTAATCTTGTTTTCACCTAATATGTTATTTAATGTATATATCTAACTTGATGCTATCCTAATTACAAGAGCAATTTTAATATTTTAAAGCATTGAAAGGAATAGTGAAATCTTTAGCGGCCGTCATAACACATAATAATGCCACTGCAGGAGGAGTCTGGAATACTTAATTCTTCCATCTGGAATAGCCAGCACACATAGTTTTTGTGCACACAGATCAAGAAAGCTGAAGAGAAATGGGTGCATATGTAGAGAACAGGACAATGATGAAATAGAGCCTTCAACCACCAGCTGAACCACAAACATACGTACTGTTCAGGACAAGCACAGAACAGATGTGACTGCTCTGTCTGCGTGCAGCAGAGGGGATGCATCAGGGAAGGAAAATAGCTATTGAGGCTCTTTTAACAACCAATCAGACACAAAAGACAAATGAGTATGACCTGATCGTGATATGGCCAGCTGAAGATGAAAATAAGGTCATTAACGTTCAAAACGGGTAAGCTCCAGAACAGGTTTGTGAGGGAAGCCAAGGAAAACCGGGAAGTGCCAAACAAATTACTTGAGGAGAAGCTTGGTCAGTTTATGAAAAGGGTTGTATGATTTGGTGCCTGCACAGGCAAGGGACTGGACTTTGTAATTCATTCTGTTCCCGAGTGCCTGATGTTCCTCCACCTCTGGCATATTGCTCTTATCCAGGTCAAAAATCTGCTTGGAGCAAAGTCTTACTAGAGTGAGGATACTGGCAGAGAAATGTCAATGTTTCAAGCATCTTTACTGAAACAGATGGGTTGTTCTGAGAGCAAATAGTCTTCATTCTTTCAATGCTCGTGTTCTTCCACAATGATCAATGCCATTTCAGAACCTAGACAAAATAGTCCTTTTAAGACGTTATGGAAATTATTTATCTACTGCAAAGTACACACCGTGGCATTAACAGAGGTATTGTCAGCTCTTCTGATTTTCTTACATGGAGTCCTGTTTTCTGAAAAGTTCTACAGAACCCAGTTCCTTGTATCACAGTCCTGGGAGAATCACAGCTTTCACATTGTAAAAAAACCCAAGCAAATAAAAAATATTTTCCTAGCCTAATAGCTGGAAATAAGACCTCAATAACTAATAAAGGCTCAGAAACCTGAGGAAAAATAAAAAGGGACCATTCTCTTCAACCTGCATGCAATTTCTGTCCTGACTCATTATTACTGAGTATTTTTGTAGGTTGCAATTCTCATCAGTGCAACTCCCAACAGTGACTTTAAGGTGTTCCTGAGACAGCCTCCCCAGTGAAAATGCAGGCAAAGGACAAGTCTGCTGGCAGACAAACAGGAAATGAAAGCAAAACAATAAAAGTGAGGGGGAAAAAAAAAGCCTGTAGAAGCCATTGCACCAATACTTGTCTACAGCACATAAGACAGGCAGATAATTAAATGCAAAGAAACACAGACAACAAGTAAATTGTTCAGCTTCTTTGTACACTACATAAACTGATGCTCAAAGACAATCACACAGATAGTCCCTTGTCATGTTTCTTAGATTTTTTTTTTTGTCAGTCATTTTCAAAAGAGTTTTTTTTCAAGTCATGACAATCTGGGTTTGACATAAAAAACTGGCATAGAACTGACAATATCAAATCAAGTCTACAGTTTCATCGAGAAAACAAGATATGAACTAGAAACAAGAGCAAACTGCAGCAAAAACAAGAAGGGACTGAAAGCACAAGAGATGTTGTCTCTTAACATTTTGAAATTGGACAAGTTTCTTTGGTTGGAAAAGTTTGCACGATGTCTGAGTTTGCACCATTCAGAAGGTGGACATCCTTACTAAAAAAACCAGTGAGGGTAGAAATGTTCTCCAATGAACAAATTCCTACGGCCTGAACAATTTGCCTTGGCATGCTCCTTCTTGTAGGAAGTTGTTCAAGAAGCAGTTGTGTGATTTTCAAGCTTGCCTAGTAGTCAAAGCAGTGTAATTCATCCAACCAGAGAACAAGTTTTTTTTTCTTCTATTAAGTGAAACAGGATAATGTAGCTTTAGGGGCCATCTCCCAGGTACAGCCACCTGATCTGCATTTGTATGATGTATATATACATATAGATAAAAAAAATAAATCAGTAATTCCTGAAAAATATGACTCACTGAAAAAAACAGATACAGGTAAGATTACAAAGCTGCTATTAATGAGATTTGTATCAATCCCAATGGGAAAAAAATCCAGATGTGTTTCTGTTACTCTGCTGCACAATATAGTTCACATTGCAGTGCAGGAAGAACTGGGGGCAGCCAGTTATTACTATTTAAGGTTCAGACAGAGGCTTTTCCTTCCTTAAACCAGATGCAAAAACCTCCAAGGTTTTTTGCATCTCAGAGGCTCAGACTCAGAACCTAGACAATAAAAAGGCCAAAACATGCATCCAAAGTGAAAAAAGTGTTTTCAGAGGGGGCTTCCCCCCACACCCCGGTGCCTCAGCCAGCAGGTCCCTCAGTCACAAGAAAATTACTGGTATGGGAGACACAGACCCTGTGCCCAGTTTCATGTAATTCTCTGTCTCCTCTGTCACCTTATTAATTCCAGCCTTTAGCCTAAGTGTTATCTGTAAAGCAAAATGCATTAAAATCTTCCAGATAATATCAGTACTGTTTAATATAAGCCTCTCTCCTTTGGTCCCCATGCTTTTAAAAATAAACAAGTATTTTAACAAAACAAGGGTAAGACACTGAGCTTGTAAAACCTCTTTCTGCATATTGGTTCCAGAGATAAGGCATAGAGACTGGACACTGGAGAAAGTTTCCATGTAAGAGGCCACCTGACAAAACCGAAAGGATTTACTGACTCAAGGAGCAAGTGAGCGCAGCGGAGAAAGCTGCAAACAGTAGAGAGCACAGACAGCTATATCGTTTCTTCATCATCCCACACAGAAAGTGTCTGGCTTGAGTTAGAGATTAGACAGGGGAGAAGAGGTGCCACTCGACTACTCGGACAAAAGAAAGAACCATGAGCCACGCTGACTCCTCCTGTCCTACTCGCAACACAGGTGTAAAAAAAATAAGAGCCATCCTTCCAGCCAGCACACTTATGGCAACCTCTGATGGGGGTCCTAGGCTCTCTTGTGTCCCCAGGTTCAACACATATCTGGCAACAGACTGTACAGCAACAGCAGCACCCACGGCAGTCACATCAAAGACTCTGCTCTGAGAGTCGATGGATACCTGGGGCACAAGGCAAGCTCTTAAAATCCTGCTCTCCAAAACGCTACAAATCTTCAGGGGAAAATCAAAATCCTCCCTAATTCACTAATCAAAGCAGAGAGACCCTCCCAATTGCTCTCATTGCACCATCTGAAGAATGGTACGACAGTCCTCCTCATTCCAGGAACTTTTCAATGGGATAGTTCATTTCATCAAGTTCCCACAAGAAAAGCCAGTAGAAAAAAGGATGCTGCTGGTTTATGCAATTAAGATTTATGTAAGTTACTGAAATAAATACTAAATATTATTAGCTAGTAAAGGAAATGGGTTTGGTGAAGATGAGTGGATAAAAAACCCACACAAATATGCTTTCTCTTTCTGTACCCGTGATAAAGAAAGCACTTTTCCTACAGCTGTGGGAAAGAAAACAAGACATAACGGTGAAAGTTGAAGTTACACATCTTTTGGCTGTTATCAAAGGGAGCTATAACACATGGACAAAATGCAGTCTGAGTGATCCCAAGTTCCAAACCAAAGAAACGCTTCAGGCATATTCATCATCGGCATTTGTATTCACTACCGAATATTACAAAGGGCAGTGAACACTGCTGATCCACTACTTTTGTCCCAGTAGTAACGTTTAATTGCGTTAATTACATTCAGCCTTTATAGAACGCATCAGCAAGTTCACTCCCATCGTTGATATTCTCCCACTGATCCCCTCAGGCAACCCAATATTAAGTATTTTCAGTGCAGCACTGCTGGTTGACACAGAAATACTGCCACAACCGGGAGTTTTCCATAGCCTTAGTGAGTGGGTGGAACAAAGTTTAGAGAGCGCCCTTGTAACCCAGCATCTCCATGGATCCATCAGGGAGCCACAAAATAAGTAACTTCATCTCCACCTCACCCTGGAATTCAGTCTATTCACTGTATTTTCTTAACATCATCTGGCTTTGTTTTATTTTCTCATTCTTCTCTTTGCCCACCTATGTTTGTCTAACCACTTAGATGGCCCACACAACCATTACAGTTTTCAAGTGCTCCACAAACAATTACTTACAATTTACATCTGTCATAGAGAAGGTGTTCGTGTTTTCATTTCACTTCTTGAAAGTTTTAAAACCAATTCTGTGAAGGTATTAAACTTTTCACTCCAGACATTTTGGAAGCAGACACACTCGGTGTGACAGTGCAAGAAATTGCAATGACAAATTGCAGTCATTTTGTTCTCCTTTAATCTTAGTTTTAACAAAACAATCACCTTGGTAAGAATAATAGAAGAGAGTCATGAAAGCTCACAGCCTAAAATGTGAAATATTTGCAGTGCGCTGGCAGAAGAAAACGAAGACCATAATATAAATAATGAGTAATCTTAATCACCAGCTATTTCTAATACCTTATCGTCTTAAGTACTTCTATCCCTCCAGTAAATCAACAAATACTCAGTCACTTCTTTGAACTTACTGAAGTACAAGAGAAGAAATAAGAAGTAACAAGAAAGCTATGGTTCAACTACCACATAGAGTTTCTTAAAAATAATAACGATTTATTATTCAAAGCTGTAAAAAAATCTCAGAAAGACATTTTGACTGGCCTTCCAAATTTTTCCCAAATAGTTGTTTTCTAAACACAACTTCCCTGTATTAGCTTAGAGTAGTTTAGAAAAAGTTAAAGCCCATAACCATCTAACTCAGGATACTCTCAAATTCCCCTGTCTAAACAGAAAAGTTGAAGGACTACTTCAGCTGAGTATCCCTTGATCTCAATGACAAGGGAAGCAGCAGATTTTCATTAGCCAGGAAAACAGCAACACTGTGGGCTGAAAGGAGAACTTCCCACAAGTATTTATGGGTGCTCTTTGGGCAAGCGTTCAAACAGATTCCAGAAAGACAACTGTGGAGCAGAAACAGCACAACAACATCCCACATTACTCTGTGTGTCTGTAATGCTCATGCTCAGCGCTCCTGAACTCTACTTTTCCTTTCCCTTGGACATTTTGCTTTTCCTGAGTTGCAGACTAAGTGTACTTGGCAGTGAAGTTCACAAGCAACACGATTATAAAACCTGCAGATTCTCATGTCAATGCTGTGTAAACATCACTGTCTAAACTTCAACCTACAAATTACTGAAGAAAAGATTTTCAGACAATCAACACTTTGTTGAAGTCAACAGAAACTGCACAGTAACCTGTCTTCTGAACAAATCAGGTCACTCGTGTTACCATTCTTATCTTCTAGTAATTACTTCTGAATATTCCCAGTGCACATTTTTCCACTGCAACAACCTGATACATGCTCTGCAGAAACGATTTTTCATTTTAGTATCTTGGCCAGTGATGAAGTGAATCAAATCGACAGCCCCTCTGGCAATACCAAGCTTTAGAGGCAACAAAACTGGTCCACTCCCGTCAGCTGTTATCAGCTTTGAAAAATGGCATCCCTAGTTACAGGGATGAGAATAGGAATTAGGACTAAATATACAAAAGCAGCTCTAGTAGAAATAAGAGCAGCTTTAGTAGAAACAAGAATAGACTGATGTGCAGCAGTTTCAACAACTTGCTTCCAAACCTGCCTGTGGCCAGCACAGCTCTGAAGAATCTGTAACGTTTAGTGCAAGCTTTCATTCCATGAATACTCGCTTCTTTTGATATCAAGGAGTGAACTTAATGCTGCAAAGCACAAATCTGAACAAACTTTGCCTGCTTTTTTTACTGTTATTGCCACTGAAAGCTATCACGGGCATTTCTTGAAACACACGTGAAGAGCCTGTCTCTGAAGGCAGCGACCTTAATGTGCAATCATTAACCATCAACGCTAACCTCAGAACAGAGGCAGGGGGATCAGAGATGTGTGTTCTTCTCGTAATTACAGTTACTGCATCAGAACTGGCTGTCTCGGAAGGGTGTAGGGGTGAAGGGTTTCTTGATTTTTAACTTGGGATAATTTTCTTTAAGAATTCATCCCCTTGCTTGCCCAGCAGTAAGAAAAGTTCTACCTAAGACCGTGAGTAAGGCTGTGCTGGGTCAGATCAGAGTTCAAAATCTCTTTTCCAAAAACGGCAGTAAATGGATGTGCAAGGTAAAGCAAGAACAGGGCAGAGAGATAAAATATTTCCTCCCTAACATTCACACAGCTTTCAAACATTTTCAGCTGAGTGGATTTCCTGAGCTTGATGTGGTTTGTCTAATCGGCAACTCTCTTTTCCCTCCCAGCAATGGATCTCTCCTCCGAATGTTTGTCCAGACTCCCCTGGAATTCATACTGACACTTTGCAGCTGTCACATGTTTTGGCAAGGAGTTCCCCAGGTATAGGACCCGATGCATGAGGAACTGAATCTTTTTTGCTCTGATGCACAGGAGTAGAAACACATTATGCAGAAAGACTGTATCAGTGTATTTCCCCTTCTCCCTTTCCATCCCCATAGTAAAAGCCAAGGGAGAGTTCTGCACAGCTCAGCCAGCAGACCCACCACAGAAGATCAGATCTCCCATGCTCCCTTCCTTCCTTCCCCTCAGACACCAACAGGGACATATATTTTTATTCCATTTGTTACACATCCAGCTGCCTCGGCAATCACATTGCCTCCTACCTCTCAATCCCCCTTTGCTCTCAAGATCTTCCCTTATTCTGCCTTTGGGATTTGATGTTACCAAGTTTCATTCAAAAAGTTTTGTTTCATGGAGCTCTCAGCTGGGAAGCAAGGTCTATCTCTGTGCAGCAGAGGACTTTAAATCCATTTCTTAATGTTCCTTACGTGTTCGTCAGACTGTATATCCTAAAGCTTTCAACTGGCTTCTCTGGTGCCTACCTCAAGTTGCTTGCTCTCACCTATTAGGTAAACAACTACCCTTTTTTAGCCTGGCAGACTGCTTAGGAACTTTTAAGACTGGGGAGTACTGCAGACAGGGTCCCTCTCCCATCACATAGGAGACCAGCCTCCTCCTGTGTTCAAACAAGACAGCTTTCACTAAGATGTTTGGTAGCTGTAGATGGCTGGAAAGTTTCGGATTTATTGCATATGACTGAAAATCCCTCTCTGCACAATGTAGTTCCCAACAGGAGCACCAGAAATGAAGCATCTGTAAAGGACTGAAGTGTCATACACGTACAATGAGCCCCAGCTGCTTTCTGGGAAACAGTGCAGAGGCACAGAAAGCAGGGCACGTTCAGGACGCGGCCTGGGCTTCCAGCTGGTGAAGAACATGAAGTCATTACATCCACAGACTTTAGTGAACAAGAAGCAGCAGTTCTGGCAGCTATCAATTGCTTCAAGAAGACCCTCTCTTGCTCTTTTGAGCTGGCCAATGCTCTTCAGCAGCTGCACACAATGAGTAAAAGGCCAGCCTTCAAAATTATATACTTCATGAGAAGATGAGGTCTGTTCAGACACAAACAGCCACATTACTCCTCTCTACCCACTAGCGTGGGAATAAAGCTCAGCCACAGGAAAACTGCCTCTGTAGCAACGTCCTGTAGCTGTCAAAGAGCTGGCATGTGAACAAGTCAGGCACAGGAAGAAGAGAAGTGCTACTTGCAACCCTGGCCAACTGAGCAATTTCAGAGTCTCAACGCGACAGCACAAGAGCAGGTGACATTCTCCCATTCCACTTTGTGTACAGCTTTGCCTTGGACATCCACACGTCACCTCTACCGACCTGCGGAAAGTACGGTGATACGCACCCTTTCATCCAGCAATACTGACTTGAGACCCAGTCTTGTGTGGGAAGCATTGACAAATTACCTCTGGTAGACACTGAAATCACTCAACCAATTAACTGAGATTAGATTAGCTAATAGGTTTGGAAAAATGCTATGAATAAGATGTGTGCAGCCGCACATGTTTTAACTCAATTACATGACAGTAGGACATGTATTACTTCAAGCACCAAGGCTACACCAAATCAGATAAGCAATCCCACCTCAAACAAAAAACAGCAACACACTTCCCACAAAAGTAAAATAACATTGCTCTAAGCCACAGTGGAATAAACTGACCAGAGATTGAGTTTCTTCCCAACCCAAATCAGCTTCAAAATCAGTGCCTTAAAAAGAAAGAATTCACATTCTTACTTTCTTAAAAATCTGCTGTTATTATAGCTGTTACTTGTATTAGTATATGATGATGCATCTCTTACTTAGATTCTGTCTCCATAAAGTTTATAAGGTTAGACCAGTTTGAAAGATGGTCTATTTCCACTTAATTGAGAGCCAAGAAGGGTTAGTATTAATGCAATTTACCACTTTTCTGCCATTCACTAAATTGCACACACCTATGGTATTTTCTCTGCAAACTAAATACACCACGTTTTTGCTCATACAGAACCCATCCTTCCCAGAGAGACAGGCTATGATTTTATCTTGGAGTAGATCAGAAAGCAGGTCTGAAATAGGTGTACGGACACACAGGTCTTCTCTACTACGACCTCTTAGCAAGGAGTAAGTGGAAGAGCAGAGGACCAAAGTCTGAGCTCTGTGGGCCTCCTCCTAGAGGAAGCTTGATAGAGTTGGGTGTGAAAGAGCTTCTGAAGGACCTGTGAAGGAGTGCTGCAGCGAGAGAACAAGAGGAGACACATAAGTAAGGACAAACAACATCTCCAGAAGAGCCAGCTCGATGGTGGTAAAGGCTGTCGGCTGGAACAACCTAAAAGACTACCAGTTTTAAGCAATCACTTGTCACACTGCTTCTTCCACCCTATCCTGTAAAGTCATGTCACATCACATCAGCTCATCTCCAAGAACTGCCTGAAACACTGCCTACACACTCCAGTTCCTGTGGATCTGATGATACTCACCAAACTACTACTGCATCAAGGCAGTCCCTGCTGTACCACACCTCAGTGGCACTCAAAGTCATGCCAGAATTTGCTCTTCCTGGTAAGAAAAAGCTAAGAGAAGCTTAGGACACAGGGAATGAGGGCCACAGCTGGGAAAAGTGGAAAGCACCAGAAAAGTGCAGTGAGGAAAATGGTGTTAAGTATAAGATCAGGATGCCAGATTGTGGTATATAACTGGGGAGAACACAGAGTTGCTGGAGTACAGTATAGTGACAAGTGAGACTGGACATTGGTTTGTGATTTAAAGAACTACAAATGTGTAACAAGAGAAGTAGTAAACACAAAGTTACGCAGACCACAGAACAGGCTCTCTGGTAACTGGGACTAGAGAATTTACTCTTTAAAACCATACTTCAGAGTCATACCTCTAAATTCTGCTTGGAACCCATCTGAGACTGGCCCTGGAAGCTTAGCAGTGAAGAAGTCAAAGACTGCCTACAAAGAAACCACCAGAACCTCCGTCTAGAAGTTTCCAGGGGCCTTCAAGAGGTGTAAGCTGTACTGCGAGCAACCTAAGATAGAACTGGAGGAGAGAAGCTCCAGGACATGAATTGAGTGTTATCCTGAGCAGAGAGATGAAGGGAGGAGGGCAATCACTAATGCAATGGGATAAAAGACAAGTTTTCTTTAAGGTGGAGAGGCAAATTATTCAAATCCAGAAGTATTGCAAGGGAGCAGGCAAGCAAACAGAAGAGCAGAAGTTTCAGGAAAGACCTGACAAGCAATGAGAAACAAATTGTAGAAGATGAAAAGAAAGCAAGTTAGGGGATGAGAAGGCAAAAACATCGTGCTGAATATTGTCATGCCCTCTCATTTGGAATTGAGAGCAGTGAGACTATGGGCAACAAAACCTGAAGAGGAATTGAAGGCAAGACACACACAACAATGTATTTATCTCTGTGGCCACAGCAGGTGGTTAAAGCAGTTTTCCTGGGAAGAGTAGAAAACCCAAGGAAGAGACAATCAATTTATAACACAGGAGAGGCCTGACTGGTCCTGGATTTCTGGCAGGGTAAGAACAGCAGTACACTGCAGGGTGAGCCAGGGTAGACCTGGTGGAAGACAGGACACACAGAGGAAGAAGTAACAAGGAGAATCAAACACTTAAGAAACTGATATAAGGTAATATAAGGAAAGCAAATGAGATGTCGTAAGTGATGCAACAAGTCACAGAAAAAAAAAAGAAAAAAGAAGGGCAATGAATTGTGAGATTTAAGCCACTATGTACACAGTAAAGCTTCAAATAGGTTCACACTGCATGAATTTCAGTTATAGGAACTGTGCTAGTCTGTGTCATACCACGGTCGCCTAAATGTTTAGAAGTCTATTTTTAATACTTTTTGAAAGAGTTTTCCTGGTAAGCAAGTGTATTGTCTTGTGGTTTCTCAAGTTGCTTTGCAAGTTTAGATAACGTATTTAGTCCTCCTGTTCCTGCAGCTGAAAGTCTGATTTTAACAAGCGATTGCACATTTTGGTTAGCAGCTCAATCATTACTTTCTTAAGCCTCTTTAAAATTCCTAGATGTATACAGTCCGAGACGGATGATTTAGCACTCATTAGTTTAACAGTGAGAGAGGCCAGAGACACCGCTTCAGAGAGACTTTTACTGTTCTGAAGTTAGTTCTTAAGTGTACGGGGCTTGAAAGTAAAAAGATAAAAGGGCAGATTTACAAAACCAGAACACAGAAGAGAGCTAAGGCTTGAATCATACACAGTCTATCCTCCAGCTCTTTCCTCTCTCTACAAATGAAAACAACATGCCTCTATTTAAATGAACTTTCAAAAAAAATACTTGCTGCTACTACGGGCAGGAGCATGAAGAAGCAGCAGCCCTCCAACCAGGTTTAGTACACTATCTCTTGATTGGTGGAGTTCTTTTTAAATAATTAGCAAAGGTGCAATTAAAGAAAGTGAAAGAAGAAAGATAATTCAAAGATGAATGGGGCCTTTATTCAAGGTATCTCTGAGAAGGAGCAGAGACTGTAAGACAAGCAAAGATGAGTGCCCTGGTGGACAAGTAGAACACAAGCTGGCATTGTGCCCTCGCGGCAAAGACAGCCAACATCATTCCGGGCTGCATGAGACAGGGGGCTGTCAGCCAGGTGAGGGTGGGTTCGTTCCCCTTGGCTCAGCACTGGGGAGGCACTGCTGGAAGGACTGGGTCCATTGCTGGGCTCCCCACTACAAGACAGACATGGACACGTTGGAGCAAGTCCAGCAGACTAAGATGAATAAAGGGTTGGAGTACCTGCTGTAAGAGAGGTTGAGAGAGCTGGGATTGTTCAGCCCTGAGCAGCGAAGGCTCAAGAGGATCTTATCAATGTGCATAAATATCTGATGGGGCACTCAAGAAGTCAGAGAGACTCTTCTCAGTGATACCCAATGTATAGGGCAACAAGAAAAAAAACAAAAATGCAAGAAATTCAATTCAAAATAAGAAAACCAAATTTTACTGCAAGGGTGATCAAACACAAGAACAGGTTGCCCAGAGAGGCTATGGAATCCTTCTCTGTGGAGATAGCCAAGCCCAACTGAACATAGCCCTGAGCAACCTTCCCAGGCAACCCTGATTTGAGCAGGGCAGTTGGACTAGACCATCTCCAGAGGTCCCCACTGGAGGACTGGGAGGCTCACCCCACCCAGTCAGTGATTCTGTGATCCTTCCTCCTATGGAACAAGGAACATCAAAGTTGCAGGAGCTCAATTTCTCTCCAGGTCAAATCTCAGAAACAAGGGCTTGCTAAAGCTCCATTTTATACAAATGCTATAATTCTTGTTGACCTCAATCAGTCTAAGCAAATAATAAGATTACAAAATGGAAAAAAAAAAAGGCATTTAATTTGATCAATCCAGTAGCTATTCCACTGACCAAAGACAGCTTGGCCAAAGAGAGCTTGTGAAAACCGGATTAATGCACATGACTATAGGATTTCATCCTCTGGAAGTCACAGCTTCAATCTGCCATTCAACAAAACTGGAAATCTGTAGCCTTAATATCATCCCATTGCCAATGGGCATATTTACCTGGCATAAACCACACAAGGATAATTTCACCAAGCAAGGGTTGTGGCTTAAGTATAAATTCCTAGCCTCTTACTCTGAACTGAGGGTGCTCATACAAATTTGATGGCTCCTGCAGAATCAACATAAGGAAAGCAATGAGTTCAGGCTGACGAAGAGAAATTAATTAAGCAAAATGGAGATGCTTGAGTCTCAATATCTGCAGTTTAGTCAAAGGCCTCCTAAGTATGCAAGTGCCCAACGTCTACCCACACGACTGAACACCTTGGCAGTTTAAATGAAGAGGTAAGACTCAAGAATAAGTTAATATCAGAGTGCTGTGGTACAACAGGGAACTGTGTCGGGAGACAGAGGACTATCACAGAGCCAGCAGTGCTGCTGCAGGTAAGGGCAAAAGGACAGTGACAGAGCAGAGACTAAAAGAACAAGAAAGCCCAGCACATCTAGCGAGGGGGCCCATTATGGCACTGCTGTAAAATGTTGTGCTGTAGAAGAAATGGATAATAAAAGCCACAACTACTCCTCTCTAGTTTGATTTTTTTCTTTAAGCTACTCTTCAGCACAGTCCTCTGACAAGCTACAGAAACCGTGCAACTTATAAACTAATATAAACTTATACAACTAGTAAGTATAAATAGGGGAGTTGCTTCACTTTTGTCCTCAGGTCAAATTAATAATATAACAGTCTGTCAATTCCTCTGTTAGTCATAGCTCCAAATAACCTTATGAAACATGCCGTGCTTAGCAGACAGGTCAGAAATTTGTAAATTATGCAGCTCAGATATTTGCTCTGGTTTCATAATTTGTACCCATGAACCATCTTGGCCAGCACAAAGGAGGACATTTCCTGAATGCAAAAACACCATGGGAGAAATAAGGACTTCAGTTTACCTGATCTGAGGTTTCATTTCTCCATCATTCCAGCATCAAGCCAGCTGATCCGATAAAAGGTATTAAGCAAAAGACTAGAAAGAAAGTAGCAGTCAGCACTTGGGTTATACTGGCAGCTAGATGGCAGGTTTTATTCTCCAGAAGTACTATCAAAGCATGAGTGCAAAAAGGTCTTGGAGGCTAGAGCTTCCCAGGCATGAAAGAGCGCATGGACATCCCAAAAGCAGGTAGCTCACTTAGGACTGTTAACAGTCCCAGGTACAATCCTCCTGGTGAATCCAGGGCTAACAACACAGGCACCACTTTTCAGTGATTTAGCAAAGGCTGGCAAGCCCAAAAAACCACTACCGCTTACAGGGCACGGAACTGCCCTTCATCCTGAGATTTGCCCCTCCTGCTTCACAGTAGTCATCCTAGAGCAGGCCCTGTTGTCTTTTTCTGGAAGCACTTTAGTCTGCTTAGCCCTTCCTTCATTATCCTTCTCCATCCAAATTAAGGAGGAAGAAAAGATGAAGTTAATCCCCGGCCTGGTTGTGAATTAGACACCAACTCTGCTACATTTATTCCTAAACCATCTGTAACTTCCTTGGCATATTTTCTCTTGAATAGTCCTACAACAAGATTGACTCGGAAATTATTTTGGGGTAATTTTGATCAGAACCATTACCCCGTTACATCATTTGAAGGGACAGGCAGCACAAGGGATGCCTTTCCACCTCCACGTGAAATTTTGTGCTTCAGTAACTTTCAGTGATTGCAGTTTTCTCAGGCAATTTAAGTAAAATAAGTCTAAGAGAACTTCGGCCTAGATTTCAGAGGTACTGAATTCATTCAGGTCTGTAGCATATATAGCTACAAAATCAGACTTTAAGGTACATAAAACATGGGTATAGACTAAATGTTGGTTTGAAGTCAAAGATTTGAAACTAATCACAAAAGAAACCAGAGTCAGCTTGTGAAAATATTTTATATGCATTTTTTTCTTAGCACATTTATGCCCCAGCTGTATAAAACATCAGGCACATGCAAAGAACTACTGAGTTATGGCTTCCATTGAGCACATTCTTCTCTCTTTTTTAAATAAATTTTAAAAACTAACATTAATATTACGTTGCAGTGGGTGATCCGTATCCACAAATGTCCCTTTTTTGAAGCATAATCCATAATGGATGTGCTTTTAATAAGTACCTTAGACATTGCTGAAATGTCACCAGAAGTACTAATGTACTAATGTCTGCTGTGAGACATACTGCCTGTTTCCACAGAGCTGTGGTAATGCTTATTTTCACACATAATTCCTAGTGCTTGCAAGAGTGTGACATATGCACTTTGAATGTTGCTCTGGTACCTCAGGTGGCTTCCTTCCTTCTAGAACTACATTTTACCACACTTGCAGGAGATTTGCTCCTTTAGGAAGAAATTAAAAGAAACTCTGTATTTTTCTGTGGCACAGGTCCCATCAGGCAGAGCTTCTGTTCTTGTAATTGAATTATTCTAGCTTCCCCTTCAGTCTTCCAGATATCAAGCTACACACATAACTACTAAGCTTTTTTTTTTTTAGTTACCTCCTCACTGTTGGCAAACCAAGACAGTAGATTTAGAGTTGTATCAATTAATCTCAGACGGTACAAGTAAGCACTGCAGAAAACACTGACAAACCACACTAAATTAGCACCTTACAAGAATTCCCATTATTAGTCATCTCATTTTCTGCCTGGTTCCAAACTAGAGGACTAAACCACTATGCTTAACTGGCACAGCCAAGAAGAAAACCTCTTCTCTTTCCCTGTGGCCAAAATACTTTGTCAGTTGTCTGCAAACCAAAAGACAACAAATTAAGAGCCTCTCTTCTCTCCTCATCAGCATAACTTAGAGCATCTGTAAATGAAAACTGTAAGAAGAAATAGTAAAGGCAGCAAAGGAGTTGACATTTAGAGAATTGCTATGAGGCTGCTCCTTAACATTTATTGCTTCTATTATATTAGTACCATGGTCACTTTACAATGATCTCCATTGTTGTTGTACATTTCTGTTATTTGTTAATAAAATGCAGCTTTACTGTTCTGCAATGCACAGAGCTGTCCGTAGGATGGTCACAATGCATTAGACAGACTCCACCTCCTTCGGATTAATCAATACAACTGAGAAATACAACATAAAAACCAATTGATGCTCTAACCTACCTTGAGGTCAGAGACCTTGTAGCACATCCACATTATGTACTGGAACGCTGTGCAATGATCTCAAACGACTGCTGAGACAACCTGGCAGTCATACACGCACAGTGACATGCCATGCTGGGGCAAGAGCTTGGTCCCCAAAGCAGCAGAACCATGGCAGAGAGAATAAAGCTACCCAGGAAACCTACAAGCTCTGACCCAAGAGCCACAGATGAGCTCCTCCTCGTCCCAAAGGCAGGTTCATCTCCACCACTTCATGCCTAGTGTATGCACATACGTAACATGCTGCTCAAACTTACCACATTCAAACTCGCAGGGTAGTTTGTGGCAACCTCTGGCAGACAAAGAGTATGGAATTCAAATCGAGTTTCTTTTCCTTCTGCCAGACTCTCTTCTGCCTCATCTTGTTTTTCTCCCTAGTCTCAGGTACCCAGATACAAGGATTAAATAACTCCAAATATTTTACCAGAAAGTACCACCTAATAATTTATCTTTGCAATTAAATCCGCTACAGGCTTGCAAACAGCTTGTGTGAGCTGTCAGAATGTTCCCAGATTTGCTTGGAAAGACAGAAAGATTTTATGTTTAACTCGGCTAACAGTTAAGTGGTTGGCAGTAACTGTCCACAGAGTACTGCAGAGGCCAATAAGCCTGGATTTAATAGAGTGGAAAAGAGAGAGTTAGTGAAAGGAGGCAGAACTTGTCACTGGAAGTATGACAAATGAGGAGGATGAACTTAAGAGCAGTTTTACAAGAGACTAAAAGGAGCAATACAAGTGTAAACAAGAGGAGAAAGAAGCACATTACTGTAATAATTCTAAAAAGAGTAGGTCCCAGCTCAGGGCTCAGCTATGTGAAGAGGAGGCAGCTTGATGTTTTTTGTAGATCAATTTTGGAGCAGAATCCCATGGGTTATGCCTCTACATGGATATACTATTTGGGTTGCATTTACCAATCAGGTCTTGTTATTTAGCAGCACAGATGCAGGACTTGCTGATTCATACAAGCCAACCCAGAACACAAAGTGTTTGGGTTCTCTTTTCCTGTTAAAGTCTTCGTTATTTACTGCCTGTAAGATTGCACTGAAGTTCCAGCCAAAACTCATTTCTGCTGTTTCCAATGTACATTCCAAACACAAAAAACATGGCACCACATCAAATTTTAAAGTAAGATTATTATCATCCAGCTTCCAAACAGTTCCTACAGGTTCAGAGGCAGAGAATAACAGAAAGCATGAACAGTTGTTCACCTGAACGAGCTGACAAGTTTTTTCACGCTTGTAGTATTACACGATAGTATCACAGCATAGGAAGGGACAGGGTGGTCTACAGGACAAGTAGAAGAGTTTACCATGGAAGGAAAAGGATAGATAAGGCAACAGCTCATAACTCCAGGGCTGCCCAGAGAGTACAATATGCAGAACTGTAGAACAGTCAGAAAGACTCAGCACAGAAAGGGCAGAATAATCTTTTGCCAGTGGAATAATCCAGTAACCTCCAGGAATGCTACTCACAGCAGAGCCCGAGGACCAAAGCTGAGGTCCCATTGTGCTACCCTGCATAAAACCACTGACCAGCCCCTGCAAAAACATCTGTCATTCATTTAGACAGATAAGGGAAAGGCAAGACAAACCTCACAAGCAAAAGGAACTACACAATGGCAGTAGAATCTGAGAAACAGGTTTAGGCCAGAACGACGTGACACAGGCAATACTACAATGATAATTTTAATGAAATACCTGGAAGGTTCTAAGGCAGTTGTAGGCAACAAAGGCAGGAAAACCTTAGAATACAGATGTAAATGAGTCAGTTCAGTAATTTGGCAAATTTAAGGAACTTCAGAATGAAAAGCTGAAAAGAATTCCACAGTCCAACCACCTTCAGGATTTGTTTGAATTTCTTGTATCTATTTAGCTGTTGCAGCTCTTTAAACTTTCCTAAACCCAAGGTGACCTTTTTTTTTTATTTAAAAAAAAAAAAAACCCTGAAAAATTTGCCAGCACATACAAACATATTCTAAAACATGCTGTCCGGAACAAACAGTCTTCAGAACAGGGCACCAAGTAGTCTCTATAATAAACCACGAGCAATTAGTCTGCTGGGAAACAAATTAGCTCATTGCATGTGAGCTGAGTAAAGGTGGCTGTCATGCTGCAGGGGCGATGTGAACTGCAGGGTCTTTTCCTGAGTGACCCTTACTGGAAGCCCACCAGTTCGTACCTGTCAGAAGGATGTGAGAGAGTTTCCAGGGCCTTCCAAGAAGGCAGAGCTTTGCACTGGCTTGCTGCAAATCACTCCCTCTCCCTAGCACTTCTGATCCCTTAAAAAGCCCCAGAGAGCCAGAATCCTCTGGTCCACCACCGCATACCCTCTTAGGCTTATCTGCTGCCTCTATGTCTGCCTGTTCCATCCTCTTCGTCCTTGCTTCCTAAAACTAGAGAATTTGTGAAATGAAAAAAAAAAAATAAAAAAAATCTATCAAGCTTGCTATGAAGTCACGTTTCTAGATAAAAAGGTAGAAATACAGAATGCACATGTAAATAAACAAACATAAACCATAACTCTAATCTATGCCTTGAAACATAATCCTCTCGGTTCTTTTCACCACTACTCCTCTAAAATGCCCGTACTCTAAACGGGAAAGCCACATACTCACAATTCAGTTACTCCATCTTCTAATACACTTAGCTCTACCATCTTCGGCTTCTAGGGAGTTCAAGACTGGAAGTGACTTCCAGCTTTTTTAGGCCCTCTTACATTGTTTTCCACCTAAGGTTTTGGTAGGCACACGCTATCTAGAACCAGATCTTTCAAAATGGGGTAGCTGGAGATGCAAAACTCCCCAAATACATTGCGAAGAACGAGTTGTCTCAGATCTCATTTGAACTGTTACTGTGCGTTGGGGAGTCTATAGACAGGTAGGAAGCAGTACGACTGGGACATATGCACACTAAACACGCTTCCTGATACGGGACTTAGGAAGTGCTGTAGAAGACTTTAAAATGCTGCAAACAATGAAGGTTACTATTTTATTTACACAAAAAAAAAAGTAAACAGAGATGAAGACCTAAGAGGGGTAAAGGAGGGCCATATCCTACACATTCCGCGTGCTCCATCCATACGGAAAGGCAGATGGAGCAAAGAGGAGAGCTCTGAGGACAAACAGGAGAGGGAGGGAAGTGGTCGCCTTGCATGAGAGAGAAACAAGCCCAGGGCTGCAGCACAAAGCAAACCCTGGAAGGTGAAGACGGGAACAAAGATCTCCCTCCCCAGGCTTGCTGTGAAAAGCAGCGTTACCAACACAGAGCATGGAGGACCTGACACTTAACCGGCTGCCCAGACAGGTGGGGAGTCTCCTTCTCTGGAGACATTCAAAACCCATCTGGAGGCGTTCCTGTGTGACCTGCTCTAGGTGTTCCTGCTCTGGCAGGGGGATTGGACTAGATGGTCTTTCAAGGTCCCTTCCAATCCCTGATACTCTGTGATTCTGTGAACTCTAGAAAAACGTTAAGTGCCTCAGTACTTATTACTGATTTTTCACACCCTAAGAGCCACAGACGGGTCACTGTGAACAAGCTGTTGAGGGCTCTTCCTAGGCCACATGTCTTGGGTACTTACAGGTCATCTCCCCTACCACAGCAGAAGCAGCGATGGCTGCTTCACGCCTTCCAGATATGGCCAACTCAGATCATTACTCAGTTTATCAACCTCAGGCAACAATGCTTTGTGCACTTCTAGGCAGGCAAGACAACTTTATTAAATAAAGTTAGATCTAGTAATCAACAATTTTGACTCAAGGAACCTTTTCTTCTTCCATTTCCTCTCTTGCTTCTCAACTCTCCTCTGCCTTTTATCAGGATTTTTGCCTCTTCAGAGAGCGCCGTTTCTTTCGATGAGCTAAAGACAGGATTATCTCAGAATAAACTGCCCTTCTGGTATCACTTTATTTGAATTATTGGATCTTCTAACTGTTTACCATAAAACAACATTCAAATATTTTGAGATCTTAACTGAATAAAGACAGTTCTGTCAGTGAAAATATTTACAGTAGCCTCACTAATTGAGACTGATTTCAGCTTCCTGAATCTCATTATGGTAAACTGGGCACTGCTGCAAAAGGGAAACAAATAGGAGATGAATGAAAACAAACACGTAGAAACACAAACAACTTCTTAAAGTGACAATAATAATCACAAAAAAAAAAACCTGTCAAAAACATCCCTCTAACTGGCATCTATCAAAACATATCAGCAGTTCATCACAGCACAGCCACTGTTCAGATGGTGGCTGAACGTGCCACAGACAGCATTGCAAATCTCACACAGCTCTGAATTTCTAAGTGAATTATTCTGTATCTTAGAGGCCTCCAGACGTGGCTTGTTTCACAGCATTTCTCTCCTCTTTCTCCTGGATGGGCTGGAACTATCACTGTTCCCTCCTACTCACAGGATGTAATATCTGGCAGCTAATTACGCAGAATGAAGTGCTGTGTTTTCTGTCCAACAACCCACAAGAGATGGTAAAACACTGGAAATCAAGTCCTACTACTACGAAGAGAAAAAAACAGAACACCCAAACTATGATCCGTATTTCCTCTCATTTCCTGTCTGGATGTGGTTTAGGAGTCCCTCAGTCATAGCAAATGCTGTAGCAAAGAACCTGCTTCTCAGAGAGGAGACAGAGAAAATCAGCACTGCAAACTTTCCCCCCACCCTCCATGGGGAGGAGATGCCAGACCTGGGAGTGAAGCAGAGTCGTTCTTCCTTTCCTCTTAGAAAACATGACACTACTTCTTTCCTGCTAAAATACCTTCCTTACTGAGCACAGGTGGAAAATTTTGCTGGCTGAACAGGATAGATCATCTGCCAGGACACCATGGCAGAGCAAGGCCAACTGCTTCTTCACAGATGCGTCTACTTGGCCAAGTTTCTTTACTCTTGACAGACGAGGAAACCCCTATATGAAATCAGCAGTAACAGAGCAGAAGTAAACAAGCCCACCATTTATAAACTGTTTGATATCCTCTTGTTCCATAAATAGTTATTATGACCCATAAGATTAGATCTGTCCTAAGTAGAAGAAATGCCTGGTACATGTGCTGACTAAAATCCCCAACAAGGGAAAGCAACAGAGAAAGTTTGTGGTTTTCTTATTTTAGTTTTCTTCACTTAAACTAGGACCTATAAGCATACTTTGCCTCCTTCAGATTCTGGACATCCTTTCTCATCCTTTCCAAGAGCAGAAGAACCAAGTCTAGCAAAGATAGACTGCATGCTGGCTTGTTTAATCAGAGCCTGGGGACCAGAACCTTCCTGCAGGCGCCTAAACTCCACAGACACTATTTAAGATAGAAATCAAAAGGCAAAAGAGCTGGCCACCACTGGCTCTAAGGAGTTGCCCGTTTTGCCACAGCTTGCATTAAGACTGCCTGGAGCTGGATACTGTGGCTTTAAATACCTACCCATCCATCATGTTACACATTTACAAACAAGTTCTTAAAACATAAACAAAACTTGCAGAACTGATAGGTGCCCTGCTGCTTATCCCTGATTCACTGCCTGGTGAAGCATCTTGTGTGGCTTTGAACGCCCCTGAGACAATTCCAAAGTTGGTCCTTTCTTTGCAAGAAGCTGGAGACTCTCCCACCACAGCAGCTGGTGTCCTATGGACTTGCTCACGCTCAAGGCTCAGAGCCAGCGGTACCCGGCCAGCACATCACGGACCTCGATGGTGGCTGCAGGGACAGGGAAAGCCATTGTGTCCCAGTTTTCCTTTGCATGTCATTTTTAGGTGACTTAACACCAGTCCACCTTTCCTGAAGTATCCATGGGAACTATTTATATTTGGAACAGCTCATCCATGGGCCAGTCTTTGCACTCAGTGTAAAATTTCTGTAATAAAAAAAAAAAAAAACCAAGAAAGAAGATCCGAGCCCAGAAAGAAACTCTTCTGGTGGCTAATACAGCATCACCTTCCATTAAAGACAGCAGAGATTCCATAACAGAGGCACGCCTGAAGTAAAAAGAGGTACATACACACACACACTTTTTTATTTAGGATGGTAGCAGGTAAAGCATTGTGGTTTCATGCACAGGCATATTTATATTTTATTCTATTTTCAGCCTCTCTGAGGCCCCACAGAAGGTTACAGATCTTTTCCTAGATAAATTAATTTACTTCTCAGGAATCTCTTCATCACACCAACATCACTTCCCGCAGTGCAATTCCCCATCTATTCCTAGGTAAGCCCTGGTATAAACATGAATCTAGGCCAGTGCAGCTGATGAAACATGGTAAAACTGGTGTGACAAATACTAATTTAGAAAGGGTAAACCCCAAAAAAAAATCTATTTTTTTTCTTTTTTCCAAGAACAGTGTAAGACATGTTATTTGAAATGTACACAAGTCTGAAGCTTACATCAAGTTGTTTAAGCTTGGAAGAATAACAAATTAGCATGGTAGATGCAATAGCTTTCAGGAAAAGTCACAATGAAACTCTTCTCTTAAAGAGAGCTGGACACAAGTTTTTCTGGTTTGCAAGTTGGACACTGGAGTAAGCGACAGCCCTGACCTGCACACACAAAGGTCTTGTGCAAGTAAATCAATGACTCAAAGTGCTTCAGGAGAGAAAAAGATGCGATGATCATTACTAAAGGTAAGGCACCTTACACAAAAAGGCACCCATTAAATCTTCAGCATTTGGCAAAAGGGAAGGCAGAATTTAAAAACATAGTGTATAACAGCAGTGAAACATGCCATCCCATTGCAGTCAGCTCCACCGCAGTGTGTGGCAACGCTCCTGCCTTGGTTTCCAGCATGACAAGTGACTTGGGTTGGGTTGAACCAGTGAGCAAGAGTCCTTGGGAAACTACAGGAACTTCACCAAGCTCCTGTGATCCCTGAGACTATTACAGCACTTACAGCAGCGCTTCTATAGTATTTAGCAATTACTTTATGGATTTTACTTTGCTGCATAGTTAACTCAGAATGATAGCAAAAGGTACCGAGAAAATTGCTGTTCCCGCTGCAGCAGACAGAGCTTCTACAGTATTATCTGAACAACATTCTCAAGTGACTTTTCACGTTGCTACAAAGAGAATTTTTAATCTTTCCACTTTTTACCATCATTTGCCTAATGTAGAATTGAAGGTTTCCCCAGACTGTTCCTAATTGGGCCTAATAATCTTGCATAAATTACCAGACTTGCTTTTCATCCATATTCTTAGCCAATGTACGTTGGCTTGGTGACAGCATTTGCATGCACTGACATTCCTGAAACCTTTCAATAATAGAACAAAGTGTGACAGTAAGTGAGGCGGAGGAAAAGGTAGAGGAGGAAAATAAATTGATTTGAAATCCACCCGAATACAGGAAACTTGATGAAAAACACCAGTAGGGAGTTTAGAAGGAACAATTATCCACTCTTTAACACTATTCAGAAAATGCTGAGGGAAGCTGCACGCTTCTCCTTGGCAAGGGGAAATCCCTGGTGACAGACAAAGCTGAAGAGATACCAGGGAATTTCTTGGGGCTCTGAGGCAATGAAAGGGGTGGCCCGAGAACGATGAACCTTCAGAGAACCAAAGTCAGAATTCTAATAAAAAGGGAAATACCCAAAAACACTTTCTTGGGGGAATCTGAAGTAAAGAAGGCAAGACATGCATATCAAAACCACAGTGATATTACATATCCTGCTTAACTTTCACGCTCACTGATATTCTCATTCACTCAATGCATTTAGATCCTCAAGCAATCTTCACTGCAAGATTTTTCCTGAAAATTAAACATTCTTACTGGTATAGCTTTAGAGCAGATGGGCCACAGCAACAGAGCCCAAACACACATACACAATATGTGGCACGGATTAAGTTTATTGTTTCTGTTACAGTCATCATGCTCACGCAAATACAGTTATTTATTTATACATTTGCAAAGCTGTTTCTTCCCCCCCCACCTTTTGTCTTTCCTTGTTAAAGTTCACAATTTAGAAATAAGCAGAGTATTTTGGAAAACAAAAAATGCAAAGCAGAAAAACCCTGTCCTGTTCCCGCTCTGGCATCAGATACAGCGTAGTCACACTGAGGTGAGAGCACATATGCTCTGTGCCTTTTTTGAAGCCAGAAAGGCACATGAACAGTAAGGTCCACGTGCCCACAGCCCTCAAGCTTTCATCTAACAGTCTCACTTAATTCAGAAGTCACGAAAAGGAATCCAAAGGCAAACGTTTCAGGCACAATGCCTGCACGTCACATGGATTCACATACTTTTGGGGTTTTTTTTAAAACTCAAGAAAAGTTAAGCATGGCAGATTTCAGCTCCAAAAATGGCTCAGCACATGGGAATTGCATTTACTGCCTTGCAAATTTTTTTAAAGATTAAAAAGCCAACATGAGATAGAGAGAAGAACTTGCACGAACTGAAGGTATAGACATATCCCTACCTCCTGATTCACAGCTCCCCATACCTCTTGTCCTGGTGCCCAGGCTGGCTTATGGAGTTTTTGCAGTCCCATCACCTCAGCTCTTCATTCGCAAGCTGCACCATTGGCGGGGTTTGTATAATGATTTGGTAATTCCATAAACCGGATCAGTGAACTGATCTGGACTAAAAATCATGTTGCACAAAAGGAGTAGATGGACAGAGGAGGGAAAACTCATGTTCAAACGTAAGGATTATGTTACTTACCCAGTTTATTGACCTGTCCACAGGCAGTTATGCCAGCTCAGGTAATGGGGCAGCATGAACTCCTTAAACTAGCAGTACCCCATAGAAAAGGGGATGCAGACACAGAACCCTAGCCTTTTTTTTTTTTAAATTTTAAATCTACTCTTACATTATGCCACATCTATTTCAACCTGACTGCAGCAGCGTGCAAGTCTTCAGAGACTGCCAGAAGTTGAGCAATGAGCTGTTGCCACTAAAGTTTATTTAGGAGTATGAGCTCCAGCTGGTTAATCAGTGCTATGAATTTAAGAGCTAGCAGTGAAGTTCTGTGTACACTTTCATCTGCTCATCTCTGGAATCACATTCCTGACCATTGTTCCCTACAAAAAAAAAAAAAAAGTGAATGCAGGGAATCCATTGTGGAGAAATTAGTTATTCCACCACATTTTAAATGGAGGTTTGGTTACCAGCACTTCCACACACCAGAGGTTTGCAACACTCACCACGAGTTATCAAATGTTGCCTCTCTATCCCAGCTTTCTCCTGCAGACAAGGCAGGTGGAAGGGACTGGAGCGGTCGGGGTGTTGCGAAGGACAATCCAATCGCACCCATTATAAATAGCAACAACAGCTCAAACAACAATCCCAGTCTGAACATTAAAAGCAAATACAGACCGTGCTGTATGATCACTAAAGTACAGCCAGCTGTGACCAAATATTTTGTGAGATAACACACTTTTTGCCTTTAGGCAGAAATTAGACCAATTTAAGTCTCTCAAATGTGCACGTGACAATAAAGCAAACATAGGAATTATACCTGTTGTACACTCTCACCCAATTCTGTCACTCAAAATCTGCATTAATATACTTTTTTTTAAAAAAAAAAAAAAATCCTCTTTGTAAGTGCCTTCAAATTGCATATAATACCCAACACATTAACTGCAGAGGTGAAAAAATGAGAAAATCTCCACACCAGAACTAACATATAAGGGAGAAAAAAAGGCACTACTTCATAAAAATCACAAGGAAAGAAAAGTGCAAAATGCTCCTTTTGCCAGCAGTGACAGTGGGTCAGCAGCTGACAGCATGGGAAGAGGTATTACTGGAAAAGCCACGGAGCTCTGGGTGAGGAGGTGCTGCCCAGACACCAGTAGTGATTTGAGGAGCGTGCATGTTTTGGCTCGAATGTTTATTTAGCCTGGGTTTTACAAAACCCAGAGTAAGGAGGTGACAGGAGGTAAACGTGAGCAGCAGCATGCTCCTGTGTCCCTGGCATGGGCCAGGAAACTGAACAGCTTGGAGCAATGGGAAACACCGAGGGGCTTAATAGACCAGGGCACCATCAATTCCTCTTTCATCCTTCCTTTCCCCTCCTGTGAGTCCTGAACTCCTTTAGCCAGAGTTAACCAAGGAACTGAGGGAAGCTAATGATATTCAGTGCTGCCAAGGAAAAAATACCTTTTTTTCCTTGCATCAACTTGTCCCTGCAAATTCCAACCTCAATAACGCAACAAGTATTTCCTTTACCTTTGCTGTGCGAACAGGCAGAATAAGCAAGATACAGGGTCTGGGAGAAGTTGTGATAAAGACTCCTGGTCAGTGCTCCAGCACCCCCAAACACCCTTTTGGGCACTGGCTTATACAGATTTCCTTAGAGAGCTGTGATTACAGCAGTTACTGGGAACACCAAATGTAAATTTGAACTCTGAAACAATCTCTGCCATCATGGTACACTATTCCTGAATGCAAAAGCTCCGAGCAAGAGACTTCAAGAAGAGACAGGGTTTTGCATATTCCCCGTTCCTAGAACAGGAGCAATCTCATTTTGAAGGAAAGCAGAAAGTCTGTCCCAGACACTGCTGTGAGAAACAGGGATCCTGAATTCTGAGGGAATTCAAGAAGCGTCCTCTCTTTCATTGGACACAAACCGCTTTCACAGTTCAAATTACCAAAAGGAATGACTTCAGTGTACTTCAAAATGTGATGTACATTAAACATGTATTCAGAAGACACCCACTACCACTATCAATAACTAATTAAGCATATATATACAATTTTATATATCTTTAAAAATTAAGAGATGCTACCCACTGCACCTGAAGAGACCGCAAAATATGCAGCAGATGGATCACGCTACAGTCGGGGAGTAGTTTCAAATTCCCAGAGTGGCAAACTAATTACCCAGCCTATTTCTTCAGGGAGCTCTGACGAACCACATGAAGCTGCCATTCTTCGGCTTCCTCTGCTCTCCTTAAATAGTTAATCACAAAGGAAGCAGCCGTCACCTGTGCTGACAGTCTCTAGCCCTGTCACTTCAGTACAAGCCCGTGCTGGGTATGACAGTAACACAGGAGGCACCCAGACAGCCAAACATGAATAAAGTCAGTTCTAAGCAGAGGGTTAAAAATTCTCTTTTTCAAATATATTTTTTTTTCCTGAATATTTAAGTAACAAAGCAGGAAAGCGGGGAATAGAAGGATGCTCTTATGTGCTTATAATAAGAGGATCTGCTTCCTGGAAGGGGATATGGAAGCGAATGGGGAAGTGGGGACCATATCTTTAAATTATCCTGATCCCTACTAAGGCCCTTGCTAGAGTTGCAGTTCCACTTCAAGCCCTATCTGCCATGTGCACCTAGGAATGCATGTAAGAATGTGTTTTGGTTTTTTCCTAAAGCATAAAAGCTGCATAAATTATACCTGCAAGACACCAATGGCAAAGAAATTTTTGTCCAACTCTGTTAATTAAGGAGACAGAAGTCTACCCTGTACACTCTAGAGCAAGCCCTTCTGGAGCTACCCCACCTGTACACAACGGGCCTGTGGAAGGGGAGAAATGCACAGGAGTCTGTGACCCACAATATCAAGGGGGAACTAAGCATCAGAATAAAAAAAAAATCACAGAAGAATGACTTGCAAAAAAGCCACTGAAATTTCTATGGTGGACAGAAATCTGTGCCATGCATTCTCCGCCAACATGAAAGCTTAAAAAATTTTGAACTTTATGTACAAAGAAACAATTCAGCATGAAAATATTACAGGAGAGCTGTTTTTCCTCAGTGGAGAGCAGGCAGTGGTATTGAAAAGTAAGACGACTTTGAAGAAAATACCAATTGCTAACTGATACTAAGTTTGCACCAGAATCAAACAAAACAACTGATTTTGTTTCTAAACTGACTTAAATAAGTTTGTGATTCATATAAGACTATTTCTTAACACCGATTGACTAGAAAGAGATGTTTACAATCATATCCTTGGTGCTCAAAATAATCTTCTGTATCTGAATCATAAGTGTTCAATGTTTTGGTTAAAACACCTATAGATGTTTGTATATTGAACTTCCCCCTTTCCCCTTATCCTGAAATCCTTTCAGATACTCTTTCTCCTTCTTTGATATTTCTTTCCCATTACCAAACACAGATTCACAAGTCGGCAGGCTGCAGACATTCCCTCTCTAGTGCCTCCTCTAATTTCTGGTATTAGCTGCCAATTTACAAGAGCTTGTGGTTGGAAAACTGTCAGTAGCTGAACTGTCCCGGGCTGGCATGTCAGCCGCAAACCATGGGCAGAGGTCTCCTTTCTCATTCGATAAATAATGGGGCATAGAAAGAACTGTACACAGGCAGCATCGTTTCCACTGTAAGGCCAGACATGCAGGAGACTTGTTACCACTGCAAACACAAGTTAGTGCCTTCTACACAAAGGTCAAAGCATTAGCTCCAGACTTGTAGGTGACCTCAGACCTACTGAAAATAGCCTAATTCGCTGAACATAGTGGTCTAATTAACCGACCTATTGATGCCATTTTACCAAAGACACTTGTCATTTTCTTTGTATCATTCCAAAACCAGTAACCTTACTTCAGGCCCTTTGAGGCATTATCTAATGCTGGGAGATTTGTGAGAGGCAGAATCGTATTGTCCTTGGAAGTGAAAAATTAGATAACTTCTTCATTTACAGTAAGCAGCAAATACAGCCCAGGCAGTCAGCCCCTACACTGAGATCACGCATCCATTTCTCTTGGTGGGGAGCCACTGCCATGACTCAGATTACAGCATGTTTTTCTGAAGCTATGCCAGTCTGCCCTTAAGGCATAATAATTAAAAAACTCAGGACCAAACCAAACAAAAACACAGGCATGGGCACAAAGGATTAGACCAAATGTCCACTTTGTCCAATACTTGATGTCTGTCTATCAATATTCCAGCCAATATTTCAGTCAATATTTCAGCCTAGGAAACAGGGAATTATAAAGCCACACTCTGCCTTCAACATCCATTTAGTTCCAGCCTCCCATAATTTATAGAGATTTCTGTGCCTGTTTCTCAATCCTTACAGTCAATAGAACCTGACTGTCAATCTTTTTTATTTTAATCTTTTGCCCACTATGGAATTCATTCGCAGAAAAATGTAACTGGAAAGAGCACCTAATAGTATTTCCCTTTGTTCATTTTAAACCTGGTGTGCAGTATTTACATTTAATACCTCCAAATCTTGTACTGAGACAAGCTATCACCTGAACACCTTTTCCATGCTATTAGCTATGTTACACAGACTAGTGAATACCCTCTGCTTGCTCTACCTCAGACTGGAAATCTATGTCTGTTCATTCTTCCTGAGCATGGAAACAGCTCCATGTTTTGTGTTTAGTCTTTATTACCACTATACATACTTAATTCTTATAGATCTGTTTCAAAATTAGTTGAAGAGATTTAGATGTGTTATTGAAGATGGAAGGACAAAGGGTATTTATACAGTGTCATAATATATTTTAAGGTTTTTTGCACTTACCTCCTAATATATCCATGGTCTTTTAACCATCACTGGTCACTAAGTCACAGAACCAACCACAGTAATTCCAAGATCTCTTTCCTGATTTCCACAGCATAATTAAGTCCATCATTAGGTATATGCTATCAGATCAATCTTCTCAACAAACACTACATTACATGTATCAGAACTGAACTGGTCTGCTATTTTGTTGCCCCATCATTTAGGGCTGTGAGATCCCCCTGATGTTTCTTACAGTCAGCTTTTGGTCTTGCTACCTGGAAATATGCGTCAGTGCTTTATCATTCGCCCTCCGTTCAAGACAGCGTGCACCTGTAACAGCAGGAACTCCAGCATGTGTTCTCCAGAGGACTCCAAGGGTAGCATCCCTGTATTGTCCAATCTTCTTTTTTTCCGTACAGTTTCCAATCTTTACCTAGTCACTACTGAACTACCACAGGATTTCTATTTCCCAAAAGTCTTTGAAACACCAAGTTTTTGGTTTGGTTTTTTTTTGGTTTT
>VXBJ01002738.1:105137-124288 GCA_013400055.1 Nycticryphes semicollaris | reverse complement strand
TTTTTTTTAAATAGAAACCAGACATACTATATTAGTTAAATCACCTTTATCATAGAATCATCTAGGTTGGAAGAGAACTTTAAGGACGTTATGTTCAACTGTCAACCTAACACTGACAAAACCACCACTAAACCATGTCCCTCAGCACCACATCTACACGTCTTTCAAATACCTCCAAGGATGGCGACTCCACCACTTCCCTGGGCAGCCCATTCCAATGCTTGATAACCCTTTGAGTGAAGAAAATTTTCCTAATATCCTACCTAAGCCTCCCCTGGCACAACTTGAAGCCATTTCCTCTTGTCCTATCATCTGTGACTTGGGAGAAGAGACCAACCCCTGCCTCTCTACAGCCTCCTTTCAGGTAGTTGCAGAAAGCAATAAGGTCTCCCCTCAGCCTCCTCCTCTCCAGGCTGAATAACCCCAGCTCCCTCAGCCACTCCTCACAAGACTTGTTCTCCAGACCCCTTACCAGCTTCGTTGCCCTTCTCTGGACTCACTCCAGAATCTCAAAGTCTTTCCTGTAGTGAGGGGCCCAAAACTGAACACATTATTCAAGGTGATCATCCAGTCATTCAAACAACAGGAGCAGATTTACAGGGCAGGACATCTCGCTGCAGAAGGCAATTTGAGTCCTCTCTATCATCACCTTTATTCCTGTGAACAAACATTAATTCTATTCTTTTTTTTCCTCTGGTTTTTTTTTTTTTAATTTTTTAAATAGTTTCCATCAAAGTGCCTAATACAAAAACCAGTCTCACTATTAGTTTCTAGTTTCTCAACGCTCCCTGAGGCCCTCTTGAAAAGCCTGACACGTTTACTGCTTTTCATTCTTCCATTCTAAGGCCAATTTACGCAATGACTATACACAGCCATGTGTAACTCAGCAACTTCACCACCGAGTTCTTCACAAAGTGAGAACTTTTCCTAGCAATTCATTGTGCTGGTATGCTCTAAAACATCAGCCTTCTGTCAGCTTCCCTCAGCTTGTCCCCCAGAAAGGAAGGCTCCAAGTGGGAACTGCGCTGTGGTGAATAGCAATGCAAATAGCTTCTCTGCTACGGCTTTACCTTCCCTTAGCTCGCATGTAATATTATGATCATCTGTCAGCCCATCGGGATCTCTGGCAGGCTTTTTGCTTTTGACAGTTAGACAAAAAGCTTTAATTTTTATTTTTTTTTTATGACTTTATGAAGTTGTTCCTCAACATTTTTTGGCCCACCTCATTATGGTTTATATTTAACTTGCCAAAGTTAACGCTCTTTCCCATTCTCCTCATTTGGATACAACTCCTACTTCAGAAAGATGACTTATTTCTAGAAGCCTTGCTTACTGTTTAAAGCCAGTCCCAGCTCATTTTTGTGGCTTTCCTTCAATCTCTTATTTCCCCTCCCTTCTTGGACTTTCACCATCAAACTAGACACGGTATCCTAGAAGTCTTGGGTTGTAGGGTTTTGGGGGGATTGGGGTTTTTAATTTTAAAGCAGTGCGATACACACTTTCTCCACTTATGCGTGTACATACAAACCTGAAAAAGCATTTCAGCTACAATATCTTGTTGAGATTACATGAAGATTTCCCTGTGTCTGTTTCCAAGAAAAGTATTTTCTGCCTTGAAGGTATAATCTGCATTTGTTCCTCCCAGATGTCTTATTTCATGTTGGATATATTAACATATATTTTGTTGGACTGTGGCCATTTAAATCAAGCAATCCACATTGTTCTCTAAAAGTAACCAATCCTTCCTTTAGCACTCTCTAATAAGTGTATCATCTGCACACTTAACCTAGGATTTTTTCCAGCTAGCATTACTGATGAAGGCATCAAGAATTGCTAGAATGAGAACTGATTGACTGACAATCTCAAAAAAAGCCCTCACTTAGTCTTTCCTCACCAGAAACCTCATTTTGAGATTTCTCAGGGCGTTGCTCTTTAACCTGTTTAGTGCTTGCTTATGCTTGGTAAAGTCTGAACTCACATTTTTACCATTAAAGAAGCACTTACCAAGAAGAGTTACATCCTCTGAAAAATATTTATTCTATCTCAACTATTTCCATCATATTTTGCCTATTTACATTTAAAATTGCACTAGAAAGTCAGGAACCTTTAAAACAGGAAAACATTTATTCATTTTATTCATGCTTGAAAACAGCCAAACCAACTTTATACAAATAATAAAAAACCCCAACAAAAGCAGACATTTTGTAGCAAAGATGAAGTCTGAAAAACATCAGCCACAGAGATGTATTCCTAATGCTATGAGCAACTGAAAACAAAAGTTAGAATAAAAGAAATCTTGTAGCTCAAATTCTGAAATTAACAGGCAAGCTAACTTGGCTTTAAGACTTCTAAATATATATTAAATTGTGATACCTGGCTGGTAATACTAACTTTGCATATTTTTTTCAGTATGAGCGAAGTTTCAGAAGCGTAGCATGGAATTCTTTGCAAAACTACTGGTCAGACAGTAGCTCCTTACACCAATCCTAGGTAAGATAATGAAGTGTCTGACACCAAATTCAATTAACACAAAATCAAAGGACATCCTGGAAAAAAAAAATTCTTACTAAGGTTTAGGGTTCATGTTAGAGAAGTAACTGAATATAAATCTCCATATTTAGAACTATGAATATGACTTTTCAATGTATGAACATGAGAACAACCACCTAGCTAGATCACAGACAAGTCATTCCTTCTTTGCATGGCATTAGTTCAATGCAGTTAGCTACTGGGAGATGGGAATTGATGGTGATTTGTAAAGAGCTACCGAGGGAGAGAATAAATAATGTTCTGTGATGAATTTACTGGAAGAAAATATGTCCTGCATCATGAAACAAATCAGGCTAAGGGACCATTAATGGTATTTTTATGGCCTTAACTGTACTAAACAGTCTTTCTTCTTCAACATATATAATTTATCTCTGCAGAATCAATATGTAACAACAGCCATACCTTGGGGAAAGGGCAATTACACTTCAGCTGCGTAAAGAAAGGAAAGCTTTAACTTCAGACATCTTACCACAGTTATATTACCTTATATTCCTCTTTTATACTATTTACATTTAATATGTACACAAGCACAAGTTTAAAACCACTCAAAATTTTAAAAACAAAGAGGATGATAATGTATCTACCTTTGGTTCTAGGATTTATTTATATTCTAAACAGAGTTTCAAAATTCACACAGAAGACTGTACTGATAATTGTTTGTTTTACACTGGTGATGGAGAACATAATCTCAACAATTTGTATTTTGTTTCTAAGGCCTGGCTGCAGTATGTACTGGCCACAAGGCAATGTCAGACTATTTTTAATTTTTAAAGTTTACAGATGCCATGTTTGACAATAACAACAAAGAAAGAAAACACCACCAGTTTCAGGCTTGTCCCGATGGCCATGAAAGGTTAGGCCCAACCTAACCTTTTTATGTGCAAGTCATGGAAATTCTCTGCTCAAAAAGAAATAAAATATCTTTTAGGAAAGTGCAAGTTGTGTTAAGAATTCCACAACCTCTTTTGCCAAAGAGATCATTGCACTAGAGCACCTCTTCCACATGCATTAGAAGCTCGTACAAAGGTTAAATAACCATTCAGTCAAATTTTCCATTTGATCAAGTGAACTGAGATGCTTGAGCCCCAACAGTATTATGTTTTGCCAATCTATCTTCTGAACTGTCTTCCAGCAATTCTACAAACTCCATGAAATGCAGAAGCCACATGGTGCATTAGAAAAACCCATAAACCAAATTTAAAAGCAAGTTTTGGTTCATCTGTTATCATTCCATTCCTCATTTCTGAGAGCCATCAAATGGTAATGCAGCTTCCCGCCCTTTCAGGAGGAAACAAA
Source organism: Nycticryphes semicollaris (assembly GCA_013400055.1). Lineage (NCBI taxonomy): Eukaryota > Metazoa > Chordata > Aves > Charadriiformes > Rostratulidae > Nycticryphes > Nycticryphes semicollaris. Next base: position 120,442 of record VXBJ01002738.1, on the reverse strand, counting down.
TTCTGAAGAAACTAGCAACACTTCAGCCAACAATAACTTCTCAATACAGTAAGATGCACAACTTATTAATAACATGTCTTTGACTCTTTGGAAATCAGTATTGCAAAGCTGCCATGCACCCGAAGGATGCTTTACTCTCATCTCCCAACAAAAAACAAACCACAGTTTACTACTCCAGATAACTTCATCTGTCGCTTTATGACCCGATACCAGCAGTGAGCTTGACCACACAGCTGTATCCAGGCACTGACAATACAGTTTGTTTTATTATCCAACACACAGAACTCTTTACTCTTTGAGCAGGCTCCTAGTCAGTCCTAAATCACTTATGCCATTGTCACTGACCCCTCAAATAGCCCAGAATTTCAACACTGATTTCCTCTTCAATCAATCAAGTGACAGAGTGATGACAGTTTTCAAGCCAACCTCTGCAGATCACTCACCTTGAAGGATGAGAAGTCATCAGGGAGAGAGGGGAAACACCCCCCCCAGTAAATTAATTACTTACTTTGGGAAGATGACAGTCATGAGCGCTGACGCATAACCAGGCTTGCACACTCCTTCAGAGATATTTGCATACTTCGATGCCAATTCTGGAGGCCTGAGGGGAAAAAAAAAAAGTAGAGAGTCAAGACTCTGCTAGAGATATTTTTCCTTATAGCTTTTCTGAAAAACAGCTGTGAATAATAATAGCTCATGGAAGAAAAATATCAAGAAACCATTTTAGATGTCAGCCTTTCAAAAGGAAGAAAACAAACAGCATTTTACTTCAGCTATTTTTCTAACGTATGATCAAAGCTAAAATTCTAAAGAAGTGATATTTAGGATATTATTTAGAAGACACCTTTCAAGCATTTGAAACAAACTGCTGAGCAGTTCTGAGAGGCTATCATCAAGGGATGCATGCTTTCAGTATTTAGAACAGATGATATTGCTGCTGTTCTGTTGAGATGTGTCTTAATTCCGCTTGCCTAGTGATTTCAGGGCCAAACTTATTGGAGGTTTTTTCATTTAGGTTTTGCACAGAAACAAAATTAGCTACTCAAGAAGAGATATTTAAGTCCAGTACATATTTAGAATACAGATCATCTAAGTCACCTGAAAAAAAAAGATTATTTGTCTCCCTATTCACCAACTGAAAAATATCACATTCATCCATTTCACAAAAACATTACAAAGATTAACTCACTTGTGCTTTCAAGTTAATATTAGAGACCTTAATGTCAGTCACAGTATGAGAATTATTAATATTCCTTCAAAAAGCATGCATTTAGATGTTTAATATTCAGTAGAAGTTGCAAGCATTAAGTGCAAGTGTTACCTCAAAGAGTCAATCAATAATACTGTATTTGCTATACCATTTTGTTGCAGTAGGCAAGTAATGAAAGGTTTTTTTCCTACAGGTCAACAGCAGGAGTTAAGATGACAATACAGATCTGCAGAGTAAATCCACAAAAATAATTCTGAAGGGCCCACTATCAAAACCACGCTTTCTGTTCCAGGTGTCGCTAACATGTACATCACTAATATCAGTTAACTAGCAAACGACTGCTAAATGTAATGAGCATCGATTCCGAGAGTTTCAAGTGAGTGGACTCCTGAGCTGAAGCCAAAGTTCCTGGTGGGATTGTGAGAGTGGCACAAACAGAACCCCAACTGGCAAAATTACGTACCTGAATGACTGTAACTTCAGGCTGAACTGGTACTAACTACCCTTCTTGTACTGGCCCTGGAGACACTGCCCAAGAGATTACTATCCAGTTCCAACTGTGTGATCAATAGATGGACAGTTAATTTTACAATTAGGTGGATATGGTACAAAACCTCCTAAATATATAGTTCCCAAATAATACAACCTTTTTCCTGCTGAACAAAAAGTCTAAACCTTCAACAGCTGGAAGAAGAAATAAACTGGAGAAAATACAAACTCACTAAGCACTTAATTTCTTAAGACCTTTACAGATGAAAAGCACTGGAAAAAGCTTACAGGCATGGATCTCATTCTAATTCTGCCACAGACTTCCTGCATGGTTTTGGTCAAAATCTAATATTTTACAATCACAATTCCTCATCTACAGGATGGCAGGACAATACATGTGACTATTTACACTGTGGATTATTTACAGCAAATTTTAGATTTCTCTAAATACTTTATGTAGATACAGAGAGATAGATAAGGGTGTAACATTGTCTAGCACAACCCAAATCCATGGGTTTGGTTTCCATAGGTGACACTGTAATACGTATCTCTAAATCAGAGATATCATGAGAAAATAATAATCATGAGAAAGCATCCAAGACATGAGCATCTAAAAGTTTGAATCCTGAAGACTTGCACTGAACGATTTGTGTTCTGAGTCCAGTCAGACTGGACAGGAAAGAAGGGCTTGTTGCTGAAAAAGCAGAGGGGTTTAGTCAAAAGGGACAGCAGGGTGTACAGATCACAGCTTGTCACAGCACTTAAGATGTGAAGAAATGTGGGAAATCGGAATCTTTATCAAGCAAACTTAAGTGTTGCTGCATTTTTATTGTTTAAGCAATGTACAGAAACCCCTAATCCCACAATCTTCAAGAAACGTCGAAAGCAACTGGAATTTATCTGCAGCCACCACAGTAGTGAGTCATTGCTGGCAAACTTGTGTAACTATTTCAACATCAGGCCTTTTTCAAATGACCTCAGTGGTCATGCAAAATATCTTGTGCCACAAACACAGGCATTTTTCTCTTTTCTGGTTTAATGGTGCTTTCATTATCAAATTAAAATGTCACTCGGATGCCCATCATGGACGCTCCTGCAAAAGAACAGTAGGCTGAAACCCTCCTGCATTCGAGTCTCACAGAATGCCAATCAGTGCTATGCACTGATCGCGGAGCTGTCAATTACAAAGCCCACAAAAATACTCAGAGCCACCAAAGCCCGAGGGGCCGAGCTGTGAACATTTCTTGGATACGATGAAGTTCATGATCCAGAGTGCCAGAGGCAGAACAATTCTCGTAAGCCAATTGTAGCTGCCACCTCCTATCATTCAACACTTGCTCATCTCCTTTCTTCTAGCCACATATAGAGCCATCAGGCTACAGAAAACTAGAAATGGGCACTCTACATTTCAAATCCATCTAGGGACATGCTTTATTTGTTCCATTTCTTTGGACTACATATTACACACTGGCATTGCCAGCATGCTCATAACAGTAAGCCTACATACATTAGGTGTAACTCAAAGCAAAACATCTAAACTAAGGCTGGATACAGCCTCACTGTCTACCATCCTGCTACTTCAGCAAGCTAGTCAAGCTAACATTATTTTAGATATATAAATTTGCTTTCTGGTGTGGGGTTGGTTTTTTTTTTTCCCTTTTTTTCTCTCCAAGATTCACAGTTCTCACAGAGATTGCTGTTCCATAAATCAGACTGCAAAACATCCTACATGAAGGGTCCCGTAGAGAACTATACATTTTTCAAACAAATTCGCTTTGTGAAATCACACTGTAGTTAGCAGGTACCAGTTCTGTAACAAAAAAAAAAAAAAAAGAACACAGAAACAGAGTTCATGAATAAGCACCTCTTCTATATCTGATGACAATGCACTTATTACGCTGCTGCATGTATTGCTACCTCTTTGACTGTGTTTCTTACATCCAAATGGATGTTACTGAAAGTACATTTTGCAAAGGCTGCCTGACAAATTACCAAAGCACAGTGCACGGCGTTATAAGAACTTACATTTGATTCTTATTTAATAATCCTGAACGCTGCTTACAACAGACGGGTCAAGAACTATACATCGAACCAAACAATATTACTTTCTTAGGGCTTTACTACTAAATAGCTTCATCTGACTAGCTGTATCGCTGTGCCTGGAATCCAATGATCGTGCGGAAGGCTGTTGTGATCAGCCAGCCTGGGCGATCACGACTGTTACAGCACAAAGGTGCAAATCTCCTCTACATCTTCCAGGGCCCAGCACATCTTCTCCAGCCCCTGAACTCTCACTCTCCCAATTCCAGTGAAAGCATCAGTCGGGCTGAAGCGGTTAAAGAGCTCGTGGAGACAGCAGAAAGGATACAAGTAGATGACACTGTGGACCCTCAAATTTTACTCAAGACTTTGTGCAAGAAAAAAAACCAGTAAGATAATAAATTTATACAGAATAAGTGAGGGGAAACAACTCATAATAACTGTAAACATCTGCAAGTTTTGTAGAAGCGCCTGCATGAGGGTGAAGTTAAAAGGAAATAATTGGCTTATTCCACCAAAAAGAAAATGCACTCTTTCCTTTTTTTTTATTTTTGTTTTCCTGATTTTTCTCCTCTGAGTCTAGCACACATCCCGAATTCTTACAATTTTCTCTGCTTTTCTACACTTTTATGTGGACATTGATCTTAAAAAAATTTCACAATTTGGATAAGTTAAAAATCCAGCTGCTTTCAGAGGATTTAGAAAAAGTAACAAGATTTTTCCTTCGGCTTGCATTTGGCAGATGTGTGTCGTCTTTTAATCTCAAATATGAAAACGTCACCGTGGTTAATTCCTTCATCATGTCTTGATCAGGGACAGCATGTCACGCTCATAGGACTGGAATCTAAATCCATTTAAAAAAAGAAATTACTAATACAAACCCAAGTATTTGAACTAGTTAAAAAAAAATTATGCCCTCAACAAAGCTCTTGTAGTTGAATATTACAAAAACTACTTTAAGAGACAGATTTTGCTTCTTTGGCTTCCACATGGAATTTAAATTGTGGATTGTAAAAACTGAAAAAACTTCATCTGCTTGAGACAATCTTATTTGAGGAATTATTTATCTTGCTGCTACTCTTGCACACAAAATACACCAATACATTTCTGAAACAAGGAAAAAGAGTTCTTTTACAACATGCTGTCTAGATTGACTTTTTGCCTTGGGGTTTCTTTCTCTTTGGTCCAAAGGAAACCGAGTCACAGAATAACAGAGTATCAGGGACTGGAAGTGACCTTGAAAGACCATCTAGTCCAATCCCCCTGCCGGAGCAGGAACACCTAGAGCAGGTCACACAGGAACGCGTCCAGGTGGGTTTTGAGTATCTCCAGAGAAGGAGACTCCAAAATCTCTCTGGGCAATACCTACACAGTCATACCTACACAGCAGCTCTACAAGGTGTATGTCAGGATACTTGAAGAATGAATAGGAGACGTGATGAGAACACAAAATGAAAGGCACGTAAAACATAGTGGTTATTATGAAATACCAATGAAATAGTATTAGCAAGTAATACAGCAGATGGAAAGAGGGGCAGATCACTATATCAAAGCAGTTGATGCTGAACCCCCATATTTACACCATGTCCATTCAGGACATTTTAGTTTAGACAGGACTCCAGTCAGATTCCCTGGACCAGATCTATCCATCACGTGCATAGATACACGTGGCTCAGTTTGGTCAAAAGGCCAACTTTTAGTTTGGACTCCTATGTCCCCAGTTAAATATTGTTGCATTTTGTAGACTTCTGGAATAAAGCTTCAGTTTCATTTCCCCCGAATAAGTCCAGGGCTACATTTCAAAACCTGTTTGTGAACTCAATCAGCATACAGTAAGAAATAGTTACTTGCTGTTTCTTACAGGAGCAGAAGCAAGAAACAGGGATTTGCTTCAAAATGGCAGGACTTCTTCAAACAAGCCACTAATGAAGACGAAACTGGAGTGGCTAGGGTGTACATTTATTTTAGTTACTATCAAAAGACTATAGATCTTTGAATGGTATTTGAATATAGCCTAATAAATATATAGCTTCCAGTCCTCAATATGATTTTTCATAATACCTCATAAGCTTGCAAAGCAACAAATGCCATTTGAGGTGGGAAAAACCTAAAACAATAAACCATCCCTCCCTTTCCAACTGGCAAAGAATTCTATTAAAGAGATGGATGAGGAAGGAAGTGCCCCATCAAGTCTTCCCTTCATCACAGGCTGTCAGCCTCATGGCAAATACTACCAGTTCAGGTAGGACACCTTTAGCAGGTCTGCTGATGCAGCTCTTTTACCCTTCTTCAGTAACTGCTGTCGAGTCGGAGAGAAAGAGAAGTCACTAACAACAGCAGCAGCTGTCACCTATACAGCAGTCAATTCCCATACATCAGTAACAGCAAGGGACTGAAAAAAATAATTTATTTGCACATCTGACTTTATAAGTAGAGTCATGATCATCACGTCATTTTGAACAGGCAGAATCTCCTTGAGTGCAAGACGCTACGGAAACAAGACGAGCTGATGAACCCTCCTCTGTGTAGGTGGCTGGAGCTCCTTGTTCCACAGCAGTGAAGTGTGGGTTAGGGAACACTGAGACAGAAGTTTGAAGAACTCCAATTACAGCTTTGTTAGGAATTTCCAAACTTTGGTTCAAATAATTACACAGCCTGATCATGTGATATCTGCTATTTTTCTAGTTCCAGCTGAGGAAAAACTAAACAAACAAGAGAAAGGAATGAGGAGATAGAAAGAAGAGGAAAAGCAGAACGCTTACACTGAAAGGGACAGGAAATGCATCTATCACACTATAGCCAGCTAAATAGATGTAAATATTTTCAAATGTTCCTTCAGTATGTAAGCAAATTGCTCAAGGAGATTGTATGACCAAATACGAGAAGAGATGGTCCAAATCCCTTTTGAAAAAGATGTGATGCACGCTAAAAAAAATGTCCTGTTCTGCTTCACCACCAAGAACTGTAGCTTCTCATAAAATTAATTTCTTAACAGTGAAGATTATCAACACATACTTTTAATTATTTATTTGGACTCCTCAAGAACACCAGCTGAAGAAGATTAGGTTACATTAAACTGGCTTAGGAAAACAAAGTTTTAAAGGCATTGCACCAAAAGCCACCTCCATAGCCCTGGACGAAGACACGACGCAAGTCAATGCCAGCCTTTGGGAAACTCACGCTGAGAGCTGAAGACCCCTAACATGCTGCCGGTGTCATTCACCCTTTATGAAATACAGTCTTCACACAAACACACCGAAGAGGCTTACATCCACAAAAAAAAAAGGCACATGGATCCTAATTCCCTGCTGAATTCCATTCCTGGTCTTTGAAATAGTAGGGATTAGATCACTAGGCAGAAGAAGGAATTTCAGATTAGTCTCGGCAGTGCTAAATACATAAACATTTTAAGAAATACAGCTATAAGTAATTTATGTATTAGAGAGGACTAAATAATTGTACCATCTCTTAGAGTTCGTAGAATCCCTGGAGCTTCTTAATGATAACCTTTTATCAACTCCTAAAAAAAGTGTTGGATCCTTGAAAACCTCTGATTCTTTTGTCTACAAGTTAGAAAGTTTTTGTTTGTTTTAATTAAGTAAATAAACTAAATGCTGAGTGTATAAAACCAGATTAAAAGGATGCAGATAAAAAAATCCAAGAAAAGTCCATAGCACATTTTATATGTGACCACATACTGCATACTCCTCCAAGATTTGAGTAATATCCCTGATGTCCTCATCTCCGTTGGTTTTTGTCAGCTTTCCCCTTTTTTTAAAGTTTCTGTTACATCTTACCTTTAAGACTAGTAGCACAGGGCAGAGTTGTCTTCAAAAAGACTTAGATAAGGAGCAAAGAAAACAGTCCATTTAAGGGTTGGTTGGTTTGTGTTTTTAAAGAAACAGAGAAAGGAGAAAACAACTGGCTGAAATACCGATTGTTAGACTAAACAAAAAGCATGAAATACTGAAATTTTATTTTCACAGAAGGCAGCTGTTTACCATAGAAAGACAAAAATAAATAATATAAAGATGACTGCTCCTGGAGTTTTTGATTTTATCTTTGGACCAATAAACTTGTAATTTAATGAAGTAACTTGATGATATTCAACATAGCTCCTGAATGTATGTTATTGGATTTTGACATATTGTTTCCATAGATACAAAATTACTTGTTTCCATTCTTTCCAGTAGAAAGTATCATCATTCTAGTTTTACAGATAGGAGACAAGGATAACCTAATAGAGGATAGCCACTTATTTGGAGATGGGAAGTGTTAAGACCCACCTAGCAGTCAATAAAACTCTCTCAGTAATTGGGACTCCTACCTGAAGTGTTTTCTGAAAGAACAGTCTAAAGTAGGTCTAAATAAATTTTACCAAGTGAGAAATCGTATCAGAACATGCAATTCTCAAAACTTGCAAAAATAAAAATGCTGTTATTTTCTATTGAAATACTTCTCAAAACTCACTCTTAGCACAGTGGCCATAAAAATGAGCCAATTAAAAGCTTGATGGGAAATAAAACGCTCACCTATCACACCCATTTATGGCCAAATGAAGGAATGCGAGAAGATAAATTGAAATGTCATAATTTTGTTGCTGTAACCCTTAAGTCTTCATCACCCACCCTCATCTGTTACATCTACAAATGGGCAATGCTTTCTTTGGATCAGGAACATTCTTTTCCTGTTTGTAGTGTAATGAATCCAGCAGTGTAGGTCCAGGAGAGACAATCTAGTGCTAAAGAGATGAGAACAATAATTCAATCCTGTAAGAATCCAGAAACCCCCCACCCAGAATAGTAGGAATCAGTACCTCAGAATATAAAGATGTTGCCCCAAAACCTACAGCTGTGTGAAAGAAAGATAAACTAAGAAGGATCAGAGCCAAAATATCTGTGGATATTACAGTTTAGTAGACTTGAATGTCAAAATCCAGTGCTTAGCAACGTTAAATGCCAAATGAGAAAATCAGTTACACTAAGGTTTTAATCACCAAATCTTCCTTCTGAAAAAAGTAGTTCATTTCACTGCAGGACGCAGCCAGGCTATGGAACACTTCAGTTCAGAGAAACTCAGAGTTTTTAGCAATGTGTTAGAGCACACGGGCAAAAAAGAATATCATTGAAAAGATAAACAGTGGTTTATTATTCACTCTTTCCTGTATCATGGGAACATCAACGAAAATTATCCTGGAAACAGTGAAACAGTGACATAAGGAAGCACTTCCTTCATATAACATGCAAGTGATTGGTAGATTTCTTTACATCAGTGCGTTCTAGAAGCCAGATGTAGAGATGGGATGAAAAGCCATTAAGAAGTCTAACTCAGGAAAACCAAAGCTTTGTCTCCTTGGAAGCTGGAGAGCAACAACAGAGCAAGGATCTGGTGTATTTTTCTCCTTCCCTAAATTCTTCCAGGGAGTACTTTGCGTCAAGACATTGAGACAGGTCAATCTTTGGTCTGGCCATTTTTATTTTACCACAAAGGAAGTTCAACCCTTTCTGTTGCTGTAGCAGATCTATTGCACAGGCAATTGGCAGAGACCAATCCTTAGGGGAATAAATTCCACTTGGAAAAACATCTCTCAGCTACCTGATAGCATATCTTTCACAAGAACAGGGCACATCACCCTCCCTTTTCAGTTTCTTTGGTAACTTTGGAGGGGTAAGGGTGATAAAGGTTGTCCTTTAAGCTTTTCTTTGGAAGACCTGGGCNTGTTTTTTTTTTTTTCCCTTGGGCAAGACTGAAACTGATAGGAAAAAACCACTGGTCAGTGAATAAATTGCTTTAGATGGTACATAGAGATGACCTCACAATTGGGGAATGTGGTTTAACAGTAGTTTTACTAAATGCTGTATACAGTCATGAGGCTCTGAATTTTTCTCTCTTCTTTCTGAAGTAGTAGTCCAAAAAAAGCTGTCTTCACTAACCTATATTAGAGACAGATACCATGAATTCAATTAACGTACTAAGTACCGCACTGATGTCTTAAGAGGAAGGCTACATATCGGGAAGAAAATGTTTCCTCCAGAAACCTTGCTGTAAATACAGAACATAACGCTGACCTGAAAGAACCTTTGCAGATACTATGACTAAATGTGCCCTCACGAAACTAAAGAATTCCAAACTGCTTTAGGGTAAATAGCTAAGAATAACCAAAACTCTTAAGAGTAAGAACAGCTGCAGAGCCACCCAGATCAAAAAACTCTCCTGTTTACTCCATACATTGTTCTAGTGAATGCTCTTCTGCTAAGATAACTTATTTTTTTTCCCGCTTCAAAGAACAGCTGCTTGTCTGAAAAGGCCATCCAACCAACATCCAAACTGCCATATGTAACCACAATGAGTCAGAGAACAGAATAAAGTTTGTCTCAAAGAACTGTGAACAGCCCAATTAATCAGACCTTCCTTCATCTTATATCACCCCTAACTTCACTGAACATCAGTCCTACATCAGAAGGCAGTTATTCACGGCTCTCTGAAAAACAGAGAAGTGGGTTTCTAAGATGTTTCTTGTACAGGCTAAAGGAAAGCTCCATGGCTGAGCATCGAAATAGTTTTCACTTTTCAACAGGACAAACTCTATCCTCTCCTCCTTGTTAATTCATCAAAATAGCAACACTTCACAAGAACATCTAAGCCCGAGCTCCATGATGATAAAATACAGCTTTGAAACCTGTACAGATCAGAGTCCCTGACTCAGTCAAGTGACCCAACCACCTCTGGGAATTTCTGCCTGCAATGATGTAAAAGAAGGTCACTAAAAGAGGATGAAAAGGCGCAGGAGGAAGGCACTCAACATTTTGGAGCTGTATAGGACACTGCTCACATTTTTCAGGTCTTCAAGATCAGCCCTTTTCAAGAACAAGGGGGAAGATATTTTTAAGTAGGAATTGAACAGCCTGAAAGCAAACAGAAGTATCCAAACGTGTTCAATATGCAAATCAAAAACATGGTTAGTTGGCTCTTCAGTTCATTCTTCTTTAACGAGCTGGAACAGATTGCATGGCAGACAAGAAAGAAAAAGCACATACGTGTTCTGTCAGTTTTCCATTCCTCCCTTTGTGGTCCTGGTTCTCGTTGATGAGAGCAGGACTGGGGCTGCAGCTCGTGTCAGGAGTACCATTTGTGCCTGGTTTCATTCTGCTGTGAGCTGAGAAACAATCCCATGGGCTTCTAGGTAAAGTATTTAATAGAAATTAATTTGTTTTGTCAAAAGCAACTACAGGAAGCTTCATCTGAGCCTCACAATTCAATTTAAACACCCATATCCTCAAAAACATCAGCATTATTTCCAGCAACCACTGCTACATGACTCCCTTCCCAACATGGCACATCAGAGGCAGCTGTAAGTAACCTTCCTGCTGCAAAGTAGCCTTCATCATGTTTAGTTCATTACAATGGGAGTCGCACACCACCAGCTCTCCCACCAGCCTTTCTCAGGGCTGGTGTCTTTAGGGCTGGTGTCTAAAGGACTGGAGTCCTTTAGAGTACTTCTCCAGTGCAGAACTGTCAACAAGGCTAGCAGCAATGTCATGCCCCCTGAAGGCAAAATCATACTTAAAACATAAATTTATCAACCTAATCAAAACATCTCACCTTCCAGAACCACTTCGAACATTAAAATAAAGAGGTTTTTACTAAGCAAGACTTACTGTCACATTTCTAGTCATAAGACCAGGAACAGAACAAGTAAAATACACCTCTGGATTGTATTTAACAGGGTTCCTTCTGTCTCTCTTCCTAGAGTTCTCTAGCCTATTATCTCCGCAGAAAGCTAAAGATGATGGTTTCATAGGATGCCACTACCAGGCAGATCACCATCCTCTCTTCTGCTAGACAATTCTTCTGAAGCACAGCAATAAGGCTCCCTGCTTTCTTTCAGCATAAATGAAATACTGTTTTCTTACCAAATAGATTATAATCACAGCTGTTAAAAGTATGTCATAGTTTTATTATCCTTCCCCAGCATGCAAAAAGTCAGTGTGTGTTTGTAAGGCTCTTCCGTGCCTTAATGACCTACCACATATTCCTAAAATTTAAATATGGCATTCTTAGCACACATAAACAGCGATGCTTTCACGTCTCTGGTCATATTACAACAAGGCAGAAGACAAATTTAGAGGCAGACTGAGTAAAGGAAGCTGTTTCTTCCCATACATCCCATTTACAAAATCTCCTCATAGCCAGGTAGAGAAAAATATAAACTAGGAGCTGACAACTAAGCTGTGTCTAGATACCATTGCAAGAGTGTTCTTCAGAGTAAGTGACATGGTTTAGAGCAGGCTTGATAAACAATATAATACTCTCTTGCTGGAACACACTTTCTTTCTATTCAACCATTAGATGAGGATTCCCTAAAACAGGCAGCAACAAATCACCCATTTCTACAAGGTGCTGGTTATTTGCTCTTTGTGACCAATATCAAGAATACAATGATGAACACCAGTGTTTTAACATAAATCTGTATCAAAACACACGATCCCCCAGAACATCTAGTCCTTGTAGAAAAATTGGATAGCCCATTAGAATAAGACTAATTCCTTTAATACAGTATTTCTAAAGTTTTGTAACAGGAGTTTGGGGAATGACCAAATTTCCTAAGTTATTCAGAGAGCAAGAAGGCCTTGTAGGAGGATATTGAGTAACAAGAAATTTATTAAGCTTAATTTTGGGCAGCTTATGCACTAGTAAAGTAATGTATCTATGAGTTTTAAAACAGTTTTCTGAAGGAAGAACATGAAGTGTGGCTTTTGCTACACACTTTCTCCCAAGAGGACAAAGCAGCAGGAGGGCCCCATGCCATTTATGAGCTTATAGATAATCCGCAAACTGGGTTTTGTTACTAAAATAAATTTAGCCTTCTGTGAATGCAACAACTGTAAAAATTCTTGCTCAAACAACAGCTAATAAGAGACTTGTGAAGTTAACTAGCTGCAACTATATCCACCTCAGGAAAACAAACAAACATACATACATTTAATAAGGTTAATGCTACTGTGCTGAAGAACTATATGCAAACTAAGAGTTCCACCTTACAGATATGGACAGGAAAAAAAGAACTGAGCCTTTCCTTTATATATCTCCCAGTTTTTATACAACTAGTCTGGCTGGTTAAAAGAAGACAAGATATGCAAACCCAGTACTAAGAGGAACATACAAAGAGTGAAAGAAAGAAATCCATCAGGCACCTTCACGGCCATTCACTTGAAGCAGCAGCCCATCTACCAGAAAGTGTTTCCTAGTTAATATGGACACTAATTGGAACTATATGTATTGCAATATCTTTTTTTTTTGGTGTCAACTCATTGGCCATTGCGTTATTGTGCTCAGAATCAAAAACGGGTTGGAAAAGCTTACGAGTCATTCCTTTTTTGCTCTTAAAATATTTGTACATCAACTTTCTGCCAAGAATATGAAGCACCCCTAGTGTCTGAAGATTTATTAACAATCTCTAGCAGCTACTTCCTTAGAAATTCTTGCAAGATCGTTGTCCAGACATACCAATTCTAAAGCACATAAACTTAGGTATCTGCTGCTTGAATTTTTCTTGTTGATATTACGGAAAGCGCTTTCTTCCCCTCATCCAAACAGAATAAAACTCCATGCATTTACTGCCCCTTCTACCTTTCTATAAATACATTATCACTATTTTCCCCTTGTACGCCCCGTAAAACTGCTTTTCCATAAACATTTCTTTCTTAGGAAACTGAACTTGTTGGGGCAAACAGTGTAAGACTGCTCTAAACAATGCCCAGCCATTCATATTTTTTGCTTTGCATTCTTTCCCCACATGGTTTGGTTCATAATTACTTCCAGCTTCAGGAAACTGGCCCTTTTAGATGCACCAAACATTTTTTTTACTTTGCTTGCACTTAAATCAAGTAATGAATCAGTTCTATCTAAGTAGCCAGTAATTCTGAGTTCTACAATCTTTGCCGTCTTCATCAACTGAGGTTGTACCTAACACAGGAATCCCAAAGTTTGATAAAGAGACTCATGTGAGAAATTCTTATGAAAATTCCAAAGGATCAAAACTGAAAAAGCCTGAAATGAACAAAACAAAAAGAAAAAACCCATGGATGGCAGTTACATCCCACCCAAATGTGGGAGAATTAATGGAGGAACAACAAACAGCCTGGTAACTGAACCACTGTGAATAGCTAGGGTTTGTTTTCTTAAATATTTGAAGCAATTAGTACAGATTGGGTGAGATTATGCAAAAGGACATGAATTAAAAACCCAAGAAAAATCTGAAATGCAAGAGAAGTAAATAACCAACTGACAGGAAAATAACGATGTCATAAAGTATGCTAAGACTTGAAATAACCCTTCAGAAAAAGCATCAGGACGCTCTTGCTTGAGATAGTCAGAATCCCTCCATTTAGCTCATCAGACACACTCTTGCCCTGCCTGGGCAGGATGGGTGATCATTGGGACTTCTCACTTCTTTTATTTTTCCCCCTCAGGATCATAGGTATACAAAAAAGACAAATGGGAAGGAAAACAGGGCACAAAGCAATCCCACAGCAGCAGGCACAGGGAAAGTCCAGCATTCCAACACGTTTATTGCTTATTTTTACAGTGCTTAATGGCAAAGTACCACACATAGACACAAACAGTTTCAAAGCAACCTCCCACCCTGGAAACAAAATGAGGGGAAGGGGCTCTGTTTCAGTTCTTCATTATTAAAGCTCTGAAGTAAAGAAATTTCAACAAACAGAAGTAACCCAATCTGTGTGTTTCCTTAGCCCAAACTCTCTCCATTTTAACGGTCTTTTCAAAGTCTAGATCAAGTTTCTTTTGAGTTTGCGGGGTGAAGGTTGCTATTTCTGGCCCCNGTATATATTAATACATATAATATTTAACTATTATGGTCAGTATGGTCAACCATACTGATCTCACAGTCATTCTTCTAATTGATAGGGGTAGCAATTTTTTTTGCCTGTTTCTATCTTAAAAAAAAAAANCAAAGCAATCCCACAGCAGCAGGCACAGGGAAAGTCCAGCATTCCAACACGTTTATTGCTTATTTTTACAGTGCTTAATGGCAAAGTACCACACATAGACACAAACAGTTTCAAAGCAACCTCCCACCCTGGAAACAAAATGAGGGGAAGGGGCTCTGTTTCAGTTCTTCATTATTAAAGCTCTGAAGTAAAGAAATTTCAACAAACAGAAGTAACCCAATCTGTGTGTTTCCTTAGCCCAAACTCTCTCCATTTTAACGGTCTTTTCAAAGTCTAGATCAAGTTTCTTTTGAGTTTGCGGGGTGAAGGTTGCTATTTCTGGCCCCTCCTCCCCCCCTGCCAAAGACTCAATTTCTTTTGTCTTTTCTTTTTAAAGCAAAGTTTGAAAATATAGTGAATATTCAAAAATAATATCTTTGCTGCACCTCCCAAATCTACTCTATAATATTGGAAAAACATGTAAATACACAGTGTCACAGAACGTCTAGCAAAGCACAGCCCAGTGGAAAAAAATTCCTCCTTTTAATAAAGTACTGCCAGAAAGTTCACAAAGTACACAATGTAAAATATATACCATATATTGTATTATATAT
>VXBJ01002738.1:81189-105061 GCA_013400055.1 Nycticryphes semicollaris | reverse complement strand
ATATATTAATACATATAATATTTAACTATTATGGTCAGTATGGTCAACCATACTGATCTCACAGTCATTCTTCTAATTGATAGGGGTAGCAATTTTCTCTCAAGTTAACACATAATAATACCTAGTACTTTCTTGTTTAAGCAAAGAACAATTCCAGTAAGCTCCAACACACATTAATGACACTTGCAAAACTTTGAGGGAGTGGTTCTTTGCCAAAGTCAAACCCTGGGTTGCTTCCTCCATCATTCATCAGCCGAGATGTTAAAATCCAGGTTTTGAGCTGATTGTGGCAGCAGGTGAAAAGATCTACCATCACCCAATGGGAGCTTTTTTCTGGCTGTTGCTTGTAGAAGCATCAAATGGCCAACCTAACTGCTAACGTACCTTTGAAAATAGCTTTTAACGGACGAGTTTGAAATAAGGACACAAGTAGCAGTCACTGGCTTCCATCTCACTGAGTATATGGCATGCCAGCAGAGTAAGGAAAGCTGATATAGAAGCATGAGGCCAACAACTGAAGGGAAAAGCCCCCAAGTCACACAGATCATTAAAAACAAGGAGTTTTTCACACGTGCAAGACAAGTGAATCTACACTTGTAACACGCCAAGGCATACTCAAGGTAATCCTTAAGGTGACTAAACCAAGCATTCTCAGAGTTCTAAGTAACAGAATAAAACATGACCACACAACCTTCAGCTGGGCCCACTAAATATGCAATAAGATACAGTCCATAATTAACAACATGATCGTATGCTGATCCTCCTTTATAGAAATCTCATGTCATTCAATGCAAACGCAGATCCTGCTCAGAGAATGATTCAGAATTTGTAGTGAATGAAGCTCTGGTTTCTAGGACCTGTCCAGCCTCAAAGAACTACTACAATATAAATATTTAATAACAATAAAAGCATGCAACCCTTTCCAAGCAGAGATATTAGAAAGCAACTGCAAATATTGGCATTTGGTGGCACCTAGTAATCCATTGGCTGAGTCACTAATGTGATTGATGGCCTTAAATTGTTCAGGAACTATTAGCCCCTCCAAGAGTTAAGACCTGTGAATTGTATCACATTTTTAGCATAAGTACTTTTCTCTAAACACCCAGTAAATGGATTTTATTCTTAAGGGTTTAAAAATGGTATGTGGCTCTGCTGCTTGATAAACCTCGTTACCTGAGAGAAACTGATACAACTGGCCTTTTTCTGTGCTTTGAGCATATTTTGTCCTGATATTCTAATTTTGGTCATGATGTTACAGCTGGTACAAGCATAACTAAAAGAAGCTCCTCTTGCAAGAGATCTTCTTCAGTAATCTGGGGCTGAGGAGTCTTAGGTCTTGTTTTGGCTAAAGAAACAACTAATTCATAAATGATGTTGCCCTCAGCTTCCCATTCATCCTGCATTTCATTAACAATCCCCACCTGTATGCCATCCTGCCTTCTGAAAGCTAAAAGACTTTCAACAGAAGAGTTAGCCTAAGCACAGGCATCAGAAAGGAACTATGTCCTTTCTTGATATTCTCCTTTCTGACTATGTCAGAGCAACAGGACTTCCAATCAGAACTGTTCATTTCCACAAAGCATCTGTACAGTAACTTTGAAACGGGCAATCCCCTATCAGAATTTCACTTCCAGGTGAAATTCCTGCCTACACCAGCCTCCCTAATGCTATAGCAAGGCACACATCAGACATACAGTTCCTACAGAGGACACTTCTCAAGTATTTCTGACAGATTTTCTTTCTGAAGTGACCAAATCTGGTTTCGTTACCACTTCCATGAACTCAAAGAGAACCAGTGAACAGAATCAATACCTTGCTGTAACTACACCAGAATGTATTATGCCTGAATAACGTGCCCTGGACATGTACAGGGTAGAGGACACTAACGTAGTAATACATGAAAAAAATCAGAGATGCAAAGGCAAATTGACACATCACTGTTTATTCACGTCAAACGCTTTCCTCTGTATAATGTAATTTGAAATTTAAGTCAGAGCACTTAAGTTTCAATGCAGATCTACGTTTGTAAAAAAATGTTATTTCTCCAGGTCATTAGTTTAAATGACATCAACTAACACAGGCAGGAACAGATTTTGAACAAATGAAAGATTAAAGAAAAAAAAAAAAAAAAAGAGAGAGAAAACTACTTGTTGCCCCAAGTGCTTCATGTCACACAAGACTCTCGCATGCTGTCAATTAAGTGAACCCTATAAAGTTATGATCTATGGCAAAATTCCACCAGGACGATTATATCACAACAGATGTAATTAAATTATTTCTGCCAATAAAGTCATCAGAGCGGAACATATTACTCCTTTCAACTTCAAGCAATTATTTTTTTTTAACCAGAAAGTGCTTTTAAGATGGTATGATCTTGATTGAGTTGCAGAAAGCATTTTTAACCACTAAGTTCCATGGAATTCAGTGTGTACTTAGAAAAGTTATTTGGTACCCTGACCACACATGGTCAACTTTGGGAACAGCAGCAACTTCCTCTATGCTGTCACTTGTTTTCTTTCAAAATCTATTTAGTATGGGTTTTTTCAGCTTTTTTTTTTTCTGGCTTCCTTGTTATTTAAAAAAAAAAAAAAAAGGAAGAATAATTGAGGCTGGAAGGGACCTCTGCAGGTCATCAGGTCTATTCTCAAGGTGCAGGGCCAGCCTTACTTCCACAGAATAAACAAAAAAACAAACCACTTTGCTCTGGTGAGACCTCACCTGGAGTACTGTGTGCAGGTCCGGAGCCCTCTATACAGGAAGGACATGGACCTGATGGAGCGGGTCCAGAGGGGGGCCACGGAAATCATCAGGGAGTTGGAGCACCTTTGCTACAAGGACAGGCTGAGGGAGCTGGGGTTGTTAAGCCTGGAGAAGAGCAGGCTCTGGGGAGACCTTAGAGCAGCCTTCCAGTACCTGAAGGGGGCCTACAGAAAGGCTGGGTAGGGTCTGTTTACAAAGGCCTGCAGTGACAGGACGAGGGGCAATGGCTTCAAGCTGGAGAAGAGCAGATTTAGATTGGATATTAGGAATAGGTTCTTCACTATGAGGATGGTGGAACACTGGAACAGGTTGCCCTGGACCATTCTATGATTCTAAACAAACAACAATGGAAAAAACCCAACCTAAAACCAACAGTGGAAAATTACAGTAAAGTGACTTCACCTATGTATAGTACTTGCTTTCTTTGCTCCTTAACTGATAGTATATGTTTTAATCATGTTACTTTTATTACAAGCCTTTCTAGAAGCTAACTTTATGGCTTTGAAAAGCAAACATGCACATTTATGGTGCTATATAAATATAATTTATTTTTAATAGTCAACAAAAATCTTTCTTTAATAAAAAATAATGGAAAGTTTTTATCATGGGAGGGTTTTAATTTTAGGGTTTTCAAAGATCTCCAGTAGGTAAAAACTTCACTTAGCCTCATACTAACATACAAAAAGTAGCAGGCTATGTTTCAGAGTTGTAACTGAAGTAGGTAAGTCAGAAAGAAGAGGGGAAAAATTATGCTTGAAGGGAAGGAAGACTCGATGGGACTTGCTAAAAGCAATAAAGAAAACGACAGTGAACACACAAGGAGGAATTATTTGGGTGGGTGGTATGGACACAGCATGGGCTGGTATCGGTATCCAAAGCTGATGTGTGAACACTCAGTAGGCATGTACAATAAACTCGACACTACAAAATATGCATAGTAGTCTGGGGGGGAAAAAAGCACCACAAAAATTCAGACTACTTATAAACTGTTTTTTACCTTACCAGTACCAAGATGTTCATTCAAAGGTTACTTACCCATTTCACAATTTTGGACTAATTTCTTTGCTTTGACTTCTGCACGTATAAATTGAAAATAATGTACCATCTCATCCCAGTGCTGTAAGGTTACCTACGTTGTCTCTAAATCATAACGGCGTCCCAATACAGAAATTTCAATAAAGAAAGCTGGTAACTGTGCAACCAACATGGGGTCCATACAGCATGCAGTAAAACCCAGAATCCCTACATTAAATGAGACCAGAAAGAAACCTTGGCCAGCTATTCATGCAGTAAACACCATCCTTCTTTGTGACCTGATGTAGGTGTTCCTGCTCCAGCAGGGGGATTTGACTAGATGATCTTTCAAGGTCCCTTCCAATCCCTGATATTCTGTGATTCTTCCTGCACACTGATTGAGACATAGAACTTTTAGAAAAATTAAATAAATATTTTTATATTCCTTCTTTCTCATACACGTTCTTCTACAGCACCTTTTTGCCAGATAATTTACTATAGTTGAGTTTATGTACTCAACTGTTTTTGTAAAAGAAGCTGCTACGTAGAGACTTTCTTATTTGCTGAGAGCAGCAGTTGCCAACACACTTATGAGGCTTTTATTTCATTATGGAAGCTCTCAAGCTGCTCAGCAAGACTAAGCTGAAAGCTTTCATGTTGTGCCCTACAAATACAATGAAACTTTCTAAACATTAAGAATGGTTTTTCTATTCATATGATGCATTATACAGGGCACGCATACTCAAGTCATTCAGAGCCACTAGATTGCTTCAGCGCCTTTTTAAGTAGTAGAGGCAGAAGGGTTTTAGTAGGTTTTTTGCTCCCAGTACCAAAATTTCTACAAGGCTGTTGACCTCAGAAACAGAGTCGCTAGTGACCCCTAGTGTTAAGAAGTTCAGTCTCAATTTGACTGATTTACGGCAAAAGGCTTGAGTATCATCCTTCAGCACTTTCTTGTTCTTCTGATGTAGCAATGGGTCACTGCCTTGTATTGATGTTCTTCCCACTCCAGTCTACAAAAGTACCAGTATCCATTTTTAAAGAAACAAGTGGAAAGGAAATACAAACTTCTAAGTATCCCAGCAAACTGCAGATTGATACTCTTCTTGCTTTCAAATGTTTAATACATTTTTCCTCATTTCCTCCATTATCCTAACAGTAGGATATCCAGAGCAGACTGACAATCATGGCTCCAGGTGGACATTTATAGCCTCTTGATCAGTCCTTAAGGAATTAATCACAGTGAATCACAACCCAAGCTCGACGGTGAAGCCTGGTGTAAAGAAAGAAGTTGCCATTGCCAGGTTGCTGCAGGACTTGGCTGTCCCAGGTAGGTGTGTATAGTCCAGTGCGCCAACTGTCCAGCTGACATCAAAAGTGCTTACAACAGAAACATGTAACTACAGAAACAAAGAAGAGTCCTACTGTTGTACTTACAATTTTGAGTCCAAGTTCAGGAGAAAGCCCAGTTTGTCATATTCTGGAAAACAAAAGCAAGGGACACAGTATCATAAAAAGTGCAAGTGTCTCTTCTGCGAAAGGCACCAAAACCAAAAAGCAGCAAGTCCTTATGAAAGGGCAATAATTATTTCTAACTAAAAATCGTTATATTGCAATTTCCAGTCGCTATCAGCTGTTGTCACAAATTGTTACTTCAAGGTATTCCCAAATTAACATTTCTGAATTTGCAGGAAATACTAAAGCAAGAGACTATGTAGGCAATCATTAATTTAGAAATCACTAGAATTAACCAAGATGTATGCAGTCATAAAAACAAAGGACTTCTGAAATCGTGCATGCAGTGATACAGAAAGCTTTCCTGCTTGTAGTAGAAATCATTTTGCGCCAGCAATCCATATGACAGACAGTTGTCCCATGTCCTGATGTGACAGCGCTTTGAAATTTTTCTTGAGTTCTTGTCAATTCCAACCCGTAACTCCATAATCAAGCAGTCTGTCTTGAAGAGAAAGTCACCCACGGTGGCAAAAATGCTTCAGGTTCAGGTGATATGTTCAATAGGAAACTGAAAAGTCACAGTTTACGTCACAAACAGGGAACGGCACCAAGTGACCAAGTTGTCACTCAGAACATCTCTAGCTCCTGTATAAGGTAAGCTTTGCATTCAGCATCTTTGAATAAATTTTGATCTTGTAAATCAAATACTTGGTATGAAATTTAAAATAATTGGAATTCACATGAGATATATCAAGAGAACCTAAAAGGTGTAGTGTCCTTCTCACATTAATGTCCTTCTTACATTGTATTAAGCTCAGGGACCTGCTCAGACTGAGAACCACTGGGTCTCACTACCAAACAAAAAAAAAAAACAAAACCAAAACCCAGTACAAACAGAGAGGTAAAAGATAATCCCTTCAGAGCTTAATGGTCTGGTGGATCACTAGGATGTATTAAATTTAAGAAACAAGAGGGGAAAAAATAGTAAATCTCATAGTCTTTTAGAAAGAGCTCGGTGAAAAGAGAGAAGTTTGCTTGCTTTACGAAACACCATGAGAATTTCTGCTGCAGTAGCTTACAAGCTTTTCATGCTGTCACTTACCAGCAGAACAGGAAAGCTAAACATGTACCCAAGACAAGACAATTGCACCAGACAGGTCAGTGTAAACTGTGCCGTTGATTTCAATCCCATTAAGATTTAATTCTTCCTTTGGCTCGGGAATTATGTTTGACATATCTTAGGTAACAGAAGTTGCAGAACACGTGTGTGCTTGATACTGGCACATACCATCCCTTCTCTGCCAGCACCCGCGTGCCACCCACTGTCCCCGGTGTACTTGGTGTTCAAGATGCACCTGTGCATCTCTCCTCCACTTTCCACATACTGACAGTTGTGTTTCCCCGACATGCTGCTTTCCTCCTAACTTCCCAGTTTATTCCTCCTACAAGAAATTATTTCCTGTCCAACCTTACCTCCTCCGCATGTAGAATCGTGCATAAGAATGCATTCGTTCCGGGGGGGGGAAAATATGCCTTCAATTTTAATTAACCCTTTCTCCTTCCAAAACCAGCATCCATACTGAGCAAACAGCATCAGAGGGGTTTTTTTATTGTTATTGTGTTGTTTTGTTTTGGGGTTTTTTTAAAAAAAACTACAGCCAACATGTAGCCAACCTGTCATTAATCTTATGCCATTCAAGCTAACATTCCCTTCCTTCCCAAGATGAAATACAAGAAGAGGAAATGCACTAAGAGATACATCACCTCATAACTCCAACAACATCCTGAGCTTTCTACTAACTCAGCACTTTATGAGCTTTGCACCCAAAGCACCAGAAAACACGCAAACATCAAGTGCCACAGATGGCATACCTCCATTGCAATGTTTCCCAAGATTTACCTTCTTTCTTATGCATTTCACTTTCCCTAGGTTTAAAGTGGTTACTTTAGGTGTCCACTGACCATTCCTGAAATGTATAAAGCAATCTTGTAAAATTGTGTCAACTATCTTGCAACAGGAACTTTAAAAAAAAAAGTAGGAGGTATAGCAAAACAAAACAACATTTCTGCTTTCAAACTAGAAGCACAAGAGCGTTCTTGATTTTCAGTAGGTCTCTAAATGGTTCTTTCAGGCTGTAACATCAAACCAGAAGTATCTACGCTCCTTCCTCTTGCTGACTGGTGAAACATGCAAACTACTGCAGGCAGAGGAACCACAGGCCATCTCACGCTCACTGGGACCCCTGGAAGCCCAGCATTACTGTTGGCTTGGAAACGAATCTCTATCACATGCTGCTCCCCAGAGGGAGACGCCAGGAGCCAGATTTAAAGATTACAGATTAATTACAGATTTAAAGTTAGTTTCCTTTTTAGCAAAAATCGGAGTCTTGTTACAGACTTCCAGTATCCTCTAGCTGCATTATTATGAACACAGGGACCTAAAGTCATTGCGACACACAACAGTGGAGCCCACATGTTGCCTGGAAGGGGTCTGGATCCACAAAAGTCAGATAAAAGCCCAAATACCTGGAGAAAGCCAAACGCACATAGCCCAGCTGCAGGAAAAGGCAATTCTTGTCTGGAGTTATGCATTTAATTTAAACCAAAATGAGACACAGACCCACTAAATCAAAGACAACTACAACTTGAATCTAAAATAGCTTGGTCAGGGTGTGGTGATGACAGGAGGTGGGTGGACTGAGCTGATTACACAGCATCACTGCTACAGAAAGGGGCATCCCACTCCTGCCCTTGAAAATCCTGGCTGCTAGAGCCTGCCCTGGCACCCTCTGTGCCCTAATCTACAGGTTATATTCACCTCCCATCACCTTAGTTTACAGCCTTACTCACTAAGTTAACCAGCTGATAAAGAAAAACATTTCTCCTGGTTTTTGTGCAGTGGGATAAGGAAGTGCTAGAATATTAGAGAAAATGGAACAAAATAACTAGAGAGAACCAGGCAGAAATATTCCAGTATCTTCAACAAGAACTATCTGGGACCAGCTGGCCATGCTAACTATGGTTTGATGTTGGCATCTGCCAACACAGAATCATAGAATGGTTAATGTTGTAAGGGACTTTAAAGATCATCGAGTTCCAACCCCCCTGCCAAGGGCAGGGACACCTCCCACCAGACCAGCCTGTTCAAAGCCCCATCCAGCCTGGCCTTGAACATTTCCAGGGATGGGGCTTCCACAGCTTCTCTGGGCAACCTGTTCCAACATCATCATGACGACCCCCCCCATAACAAGGTCTCTGCACTGAAGCACAATGCAGAGCTACCAACCGTTGTGGTTCTGAAGAACTCACTTCAAATCTAACCACGTTGGTAAGTCTGATCCATCTCATGCCATGTCTCACCAACCAGCCTCCAGACAAGACATTTATATAGCTGTATGGAATAGGATTTTCTTTAACCCAATCATCCTTGACCAAGTGAAAGTTTCTTCGGACTTTTTTTTTTTTTTCTAAGCCAAAACCGAGTAAAGGTAATAAAGAACTTACTTTGCATCCACTAAAAGAGCATAGTGGAAGAATCTGAGCAAAGCTTTACGTTCTTAGCCCATAATAGACTGAAAGGCCCATGAAGAATAAAAGCAACAGTATTAAAAGAGAGCCAGGCGATCTAAGGACCACACACTCACTTGTGCTAGGGAGCTACAGATCTCTGCTGACATTGTGGTACAGTAGTGTACAGAAGAGAATGAACATGAGAAATGAAGTTTCATCATGTCCCGTAAGAACAAGAGGTCTTCTCAGGTCAGAAATAAAATGCATTTCTACATTTCCAGGAAGATTGGAATTGAATAAGAATCTAATAATTGACAACAATTTCATAATAAAGCGTATAATTAGGATTATATGAACAGAAGTACAGCCAAGCATAGCAATTTCTATAAATGATGCAAACCCTGTGCCAAATTCAATGCTGGCATCAGCATGGAAATTTCTCCCAAGTTTTCAACAGAAATCCAGCTACCAGGCAGCAAGTGAGAAACGCATCATCTAATGTCTGTAAACTCCATCCAGACCACCCAAAAAGCCACGAAGTACAGTGTACAATATCTATCAAGTTTTCAAATTGTGTTTTGCATCTGTAGCCAATATAACTATATACAAGCAAATGCGTAAAATTTTCCCCTTATGCTACTAATCAGAAATCAACAATCCAGGAATTAACTTGGCTCACTGGTTTTATCCTTTCAAACTACCCATAAATGATTTCACTGATGATTTGCGTACAGTTCCTTTAGCATCTAGCTACTTAGAAG
Organism: Nycticryphes semicollaris; assembly: GCA_013400055.1. Classification (NCBI taxonomy): domain Eukaryota; kingdom Metazoa; phylum Chordata; class Aves; order Charadriiformes; family Rostratulidae; genus Nycticryphes; species Nycticryphes semicollaris. The sequence goes on along the minus strand of VXBJ01002738.1, from coordinate 95,561 downwards.
CACTGTACAAATAACTTTGCCCACAGAAACAGAAAATTAATTTAAACTTTTTAAAAAGATGGGGCATATGCAGCTCTAGTTCTGTATTTAGAGTGGTAATTGCAAGTCCAGGAGAGAAGGCAGAACATTCAACTTTAGCTATTTTATTCAAAATGTGTGTGCTTGTCAAAGAAATGGATACGACACTCAGGAGACAGAAATCCTGTCAAGAATAGCTCAGACCACCCGGATACATTTCATCCTGTCCAGCGCAGTTTGGTCTCTGAGGAACTGAGGCTGCAACTGAGCTCAGCCTTGGTCACTGTCCACATGCAGGCTTCTCCATCTATAGCAAAGGCCAGGTAAAATGACTTACCCTGCAATGAAAAAGGTCAAACACCTCACATTCACCCTAGACTAAGAAAACACATATGGACAGTTACAAAAGTTCAGCTGATGTAAGGCGATTGTGCTAGAACTCAAGAGACGAGAAAGATTTAATGAAAAAAAGTCATATGCAATGCATCAACTGAAAAGGACAACGTTCCTAGGCTGTGCAAACTGATCTAGACACCAACCTGCTGCAGCAAGTTCAGTGTTCATTTTCCAGATGATGCACCTGACGAAACCAGCCATATTTGATGGGAATAGATACACCAAGGACTACCAGCACAACTGAAATACAAACCTGTGAGTTCAAAGCTGGGAAGGGGGAAATCTGCCTCCAGTCACAAACCCCCACGTGCCCTGGTGACACCTAAAATCATGAGGATACTACTTATTGTTTCAGGTCTAGCAGCAAAAGGAAGTAATTTCCAGCTCTGTAACTTAAAGGTGGTTTTTCTTCCCCCCATGTAGTGCCTGATTGGGGCCCCCGAAAACATCTGGCCCAGCTTTACAGCCTGAGGAAAGCAATACACCAGAGGGGTGTCCTTCATTAGACACTGCAACTACATTATTCATTCTCCAAGCACAGAAAGAACAAATAAGTAATCACTTGCTGATAGCGCTGTATGGGTCATCCATCAGGAAGGTCTTTTGCCTGCTTGTCTTACCTCCAAAATAGGTATAGTAAAACAGAAAAAAAAAAAAAAAGAAAAAGAAAAAAGAGGTCATTCTAGCATATTATATTTTAAAATGCTCTGGTTACCTTAACATGGTCTATATAACTCCTTACAATTTTTTTTTCCTAATAGAACTATAGCAACCTTCAATGGCAGAAACACAACTGACTACTTTAAGCTGAATTTATGAAAGACTCCAACAGGAAGATTCAATTTCCATCTATGAACTGCACATGCCCTTTTTCTTTTCCCAAGGAGTCATCCGTTTAAAGCCCGACTGCAAATAAACAGTTGTTTCATTTACTACCACGTATCCACTTGGCTAATGGAGTTAATGCTGCCCTACTGAATCTTCTGACGTATTCTTTATTTTAGAAATTGTATCGTATTTCCTAATAAAAGTCAAGAACAATATTACCAAAACAGTAACCTATATTGGCTTTTAGTGACTTACAAGATGGAGTGACTTGACACAGACAGACGTCTCATGGTAGAGAAAAATCCCATTAAAATGCTTGTATTTCAAGGTATTCTTTAAATCACTTCTTGGCATTTGCACCTCAGCTCATTCACAGCTGTATTTTCAATTGGAGGAATAGAGGGCTAATAGGAAGACAGATGATGATACTGAACATGCTGGCAAAGTCACATAAGGACTATGCAACCGATACATGACAGTCCTTGGCAAAGATTCAGGCAGCTCCCACAGTCTGCAGCCCAAAGAAATAAAGAATGAAGTAGAACTTCATTAATCAAAAATGAAAAGGGAAAAGCATTTTTGCAGAATAAAGGCACTAAAGCCAGCAGAAAAAAATATAAAATCTTTCTCATTTATTTTCTACTTTACAAGAACACAGAAAAACACAGCATCCTAAGTTCATCTCTCCTTTCCCATCACTACCATGTAGTATTAAGACAGTCAGAAATGCAATTTGGAGGGAAAAAACCCAAACAACAAAAAACCCAACACACTAGAACCACATAATCTCCAAATATAAATTATTTTCCTCAAAGCACGAACATCTACCTGAGCCTCACAAATACATTAATATAATACCTAAATTAATATCAACTAACCTAGAAATCTGGGAAGACCAGAGTTTCTATACTCCTATACTACCAGAATCTCATCGAGAAAGCCAAAGAACAGCAAGAGATCTTTTGCAAATCGTTGATGTTTTTCTCTCACACTAGGAATCTGTCACTATTCTACCGATCTGATACCTGATGATTTCAGTTGTATTCCTAACTCCTGGCCTTCATCCAAAACATAGGAAAGTAGTCACCAAATTCACCCTGGAGGATAGACACAGCTTTTCTCTCACAAAATGGTTAGCTGAGCACCCTCAGCAATTAAAGGAAACAGAGAAATCTTCCTTCACAGATCTCACAGCTTCTCCCAATAATGGTTAAGGACTTCAGCATAATGAATTACTAACTGCAAACTCCTAAATAAACATGGATTTAAACTCTCAAATGATTACTCTGTTACCATTGTGAACTCAGCATCTGGAAGTATTGTCTCCCATGTAGGCTTTCACAAGCACATGAGCCACAGAAGGTAAGCTACTCCAAACCAAATTTTAGAAGTTCTTTGCAGAACTCATGCCAAACTTTTCATAAACTTTAAGTATTAAATTGAAAAGAAGAAGCAACAGCAAAGTTAAAATATTCAAACAATTTGAGCAAGACCCCAATGACACGTGGTTGCTTGAGATGTTAGAACTGCTGTGTTTTAAGCCTGCAGTGAGAACAACTGCTGCACAGCCAGTGCCCAGTACTGCAATCAAACAGATCTAACAACAGTGGGAGCTACAACCAGAAGGTAATTTGAACCTCAACCTTTCCAGCAAGAACATTAACAGATGGGAAAGTTGCACATTCAATGCACTCCTAATCCAATGAAAATGGATAATGTACAGAAAAATGTAACTTGCTTGCTCTCAGACACAGGATGTAGAAAAAGTCTTGAACAAAAATAGCTGGGGTATAAATCTGACTTTCAAGGTCCAACTTTTGATTCGCCAGCAACAAAGTAAAACAAAGCAACCAGAGAGGGAAGGGGAAAAAAAAAGAGAGAACTAGCTGTCTATGGCAAACGAATGAGATCGAGGTCTCCTCAAACACCCTGTGTCCTGTTTTATGTTTCCCAGGTTCAGAGCGTGACACTCCTTTCTGAAATGGCTTGAAACACCGGCCTACACATCACATCAAACCTTTATCTTTGCTACTCAAACTTTATCTTTCCAGAGAAGAGGCAGTTATGAAGAGAATCGCAAAAACATCTGGATTCATGAAGGCTAGACCACAGCATGAGCCCCCAGATAGTTCAGTCTGCAAACATATTTGATTCTTATGTCTTCTAGGCTAATAATCTCCCATGAAGCACTACTTTAAGGCTCCAGAGCCAGATGACCTTCTGAACAATCCGTTCAGGGAGTTTATCTGGAATAACCTGGAGAGCGTCATTAATCTGAAATGCACAAGGTCATATTTCCAGCCTCCCTGAAAACTTGAGATTTGTGTGTGGGACAAAGAGTTAAGGAGAAGACCAAGATAAGGACAAACATTCAATTCAAATAAAATACAGAAGCCGCAACAAGACATTGCCTTTCACATGGCATGATCACAAATACAAAAGAGCAATTCTAAGAAACTGTTTAATATGCAAATATAAGTTAATGAGTACTAGTTTTAAGCAGCATGAAATCTTAATAGGGAGACTATTATTCACAGCTGTTTAATTCCATCTAATAAAGAAAAAGGTATATGTATTTTTACGTTTCAAAGTATGTAACTCCAGTCCCTTCTTACCCCAACCTGAAACATCACCTACTAGGAATGGCTGGGCCTGGAGCTGCCATTGTTTCTTTGGGTTCTGTCTGGGCTCTGTCTTTTCCGGGGTCTGCAGCAGGGTGAGATGGGATGGACAGCGGAACCACAATAGCCACAGTTTTTCTCTCTCTCCTTCCTGTTCAACAAGGAAAGCTATCCCTCAGTCGGGCAGGCATCACACATCTTGACATCTTATTACACATATCAGTTCAGAGCAAGTTAAGGTGTGCAGCACAGTGAATGCAAAGAACTAAATATAAAAGCAATAAATATACAACGCTCTCGGACATTTCTGAGCCTCTCTTCCCCAATAAGTGAATTTTCTTCATATTTTTTCAATAAAGAAATTTGATCTCATTGCAGTGGAAGGGTTTACAGAAGATCAAATTTTACTGTCTTACTCCTAACCAATCCAAGCCCGAGTTGCGATACACAAGCAGAGCAAAGACCAGTGCTTTTAAAACAGACCCAGCCAGTCCGTTGGCTCTTATTAGCCTGTCTCCCACCCTCCATGTTAACAGAAATCTAAAAGACATGGAGCAGTTGAACTATTTTTCATAACTAAGTTTACCACCCTACTGGTAGTATCATAACACAGTATTTATTATTAACTCCGTAGATGCCCTGCACTGGAAATTATCCACAAGGTTAACTGTTTTCACAACAGTTAGAAGCCAAAATAGTATTGGGGGGAATCCAGAGATAATATTTAAAATTTGGACTCCAGAACAAATTCTGGTCTTAGCTGTACCAACATCAATCCACTCTGGTGCAGGTACACTCAGTCAAACATACTCAGCTGTAATCAAAGTACTTCCCTGAATTTTACTCATAGATTTCATATTTCAAACCTAAGCAACTTCCCCCCTACTTTTGCAGGCTAAAGAAACCATCACCCAATACAGAAGTAGGCAAGAAACAACCCACTTCGGTTATGACTGACACTAATTAGTAGAAGAGAGTTAATAGAAGGTCTCTTCCCCCATAAACACAACAACGTAGTCACCCTGCACTCGGCACCCTAACAATACTCCCACACCACACCATGCACCCACAATAGATCCATTTCCAGATACAAGTTGTAGAGAAGATGTCGGGAGAGCAGGAAGCATTTGGAGTGTTGTAAACAAAGCAAGTTACTACCGCTAGCTCGGGGGGTTAGTAAATTGGAGATCTGTGTTCAAGCTTTGCTGTTAGTGCCAGGCAGCAGGCTCTCTCTCAAACTGTGCAGGCAGAAGACAGGTGCTATGTTGGAAGGCAGCGCATTCTCCCTATCAAACCTAAAAGGAAAGGCTAGTAAGCAAGAGGAAATATAAAATCTTCACTTGGATTCTTTTTTTCTTTTTTTTTTTTAGCATAACAGTGAATATCCCCATCTTTAAAGGGTTTTAAGTTATAAGAGTAATTCTTCGCCTTTCCCTTGCCCTTCATATATCATTATACATACACTGTAAACTGAATTTCATCAAGAATCGTGCTCACTATAGTGTGCCTTGGCTACAGCTAACGTAGTACGTGTAGTCAAATGGCTAGTTACTGGCTTCATGAAGTGCCCCCAACACAAAAGAATTTTTTATTTCTGGTTCAGTTTAATTGAAGGTCGTGTTCAGGTTCCAAAGGAAATTAGATTAGGCAGCATTTGCCCTGGGGTTCAATAATGCTGGTCAATCTCCACCCAAAAAGAAAAAAAATTTCCAGTCCTCTTTGTTTAGCTCTTTCGCCTTCTCCTTCCTGGAAGCATTCCTGATGTCTTTCCCCAAATAACTCAACTGTTTGTTTAGAGAAACTCTCTTAGTAGCATGGAAGTTTTTCTTCAGATGGTGGGTGACATCATCTTAATGCCTTTCACATGAGAAAAGAAGCACAAACCGTATCTCTAACTCACGTAACACGTCCAGGTCATCTGCATTGCTGGGTAATGGAAGGGGTCCCACATCTTAATCCTCATGTTGTGCTAAGTCCCTGGATACTTCCACTACACTTATGAAAGGACCTATTTACCCACTTTGGCTAGCTGGTTGATTCTCACAGAAGTCTGATTCTGTGACCTGCCTCCCAACATGGCTACCATGTCTGATTAAGTAGAAGCCTTGTCATGAGGTGGGAGATAGAGAAGAAGGCAATGTTGTACCTGAGCCTATTGTATGTCCAACGGAGTCAAAGGAAAGAACCACTGAATCTGTAACACAAGAGTACAAGTTCATTTTCCCCTTTTTTTCTTAGCACCATTTCTTGCTGTAACATTTTCTTGGTTTTTTTCTTAACTAACTCCTTATGCTCCCTTTCACCAGGAAGCAGAACAACTTCTTCACCAGCCAGACAAAACAACAGGCATCTAGTAAAGGCAGAATGTTGGAGTATGCAAAAATCACGATGTCATTACCCAACAAAGTACCTACAGTTTATTGAAAATAATTTCATTTTATGCTCAGTGAGCTTGGTTAACCTAACCAAAACTGAATCATAATATACTTTTGATTGCTTGACTGGAGAGCTTTTTCTTATTAAATGTATTATCAACATTTTGTCCCCACTTAGAGGATTCACTTGTTACGATGAGCTCTTTCCTGACGCTGTTTGCTAAGGCAAATATTTTGTGCTCCTTGCAGCTCTCACCGTGTTTTCCACAGCTTCACTCGCACGAGTGACTCCCCAGATGAATGCATTTCAATTTGTCAGCATCCTTCACTTTTGTACCATGTGTGCCAAGTATCAAGAAAACACACCCTCTCTGCTTGATACCTTTTTATTTAGCCAACTGGGGATCACAAAAGTGCTTTTATCCACGATCGCAATGACAACTCTTGCCCATCAGTCAACACCCCATACTTTTAGGTACTGTTGCATATGATGGAGCACACTCTACTTCAGTTGTGGTTTACAGTTCCTAGTTCTTACATGTGCAACTTGATATTTGGCCATGTAGAAACCCTTATCACCAGCTTGCACTTAGCACGTGCCATGATCCAGACCTCTTAATTAATCATTCATTCCCCTCATATACCACACTCCCAGTCTAGAACCTGTTGGCAAAATATATCAGTAATAACTCGATATTCTGTTCCAAGTGGAACTGCAATAGGGTACCATGGCTCAATGGTAGGGGTTTTTTTTCCAGCTGCATTCTTACTTGAGACAAACCAACACGTATTTTCATAGTAAGCCTCCTGGTTTGACATCCATTTTGATACTGATCCCAACTGAAGGAGAAAGTCTACTAATTTCTACTCCATCACCAGTGGAGCAGAATTGAGCCCAAAACTTAAAAGCCCACTTGTCAACAGGTAAAACACAGCAAAGAACAAACCATCATGACAGGATTAATAATTTTATGGGATGAGAAGCTTTAAACTGACACAACAACAGCAGAACTGCCTCTCATCTTCAGCTCAATGAATGGATTGAATCCCTTTAAGTTTCTCTTTGTAACCAAGGCCTCAGATGTGATGAGCTGATGGTCCATCCTTTGCAGCACCACAGCAGCTGCCTTGGTGCAAACCCTCAGTGCAAGGCAAAAAGCCCAAGCACAGTCAGCTTTTGGGTGCTGGAAAGAATTTAAACTCCCATTGCATCACCTTACGTCTGGGCAGGCTACAGTGGCAGACAGGGACAGTTGCCATGTATTGGCTGACAATAACTTGACATAGGACTGGCTTTTCTTCTACACTGTACATCATCCTCGTACTCATTCTCCAAATCTTACAAATTCAATAAGAAAGTGCTAATTTTCAAAATAAACTACTAAAGCTGTTCATTTAGTGGATTTAAAACAATTTTAAAGAAGGCAGGTCTGTGCTGTCCCAGATCCAACACTATGGTAGTAACATTAAAAAAAAAAAAAAAGAGAAAGATGTTACAAGTCTCAAAACTTATTCCAATAAAAATAAAAATCCATCTGGACTTAACAACTGTATTTCCTCTTTTGGGAATAAAATTCAGACATCTTTACATTATTCTAAATAGCAAGGGGTTTAATTCATTTTAACTGCATTAAATTCATCTGCCATCAATTAATCCTGAAGTATCTCTGTGGGGTTCTACTTTTAAAAAACTTGAGATTTTATCAACATAAAGTATTGCTTTGTAGTTAATGCCAAATTTAAATGTTGTTCATTTTCCTTCAACATACTTTGCATTCAAACATTTTGCATGAAATATTAGGACTTATCCAAGAATAGCTGAAAAGTATTGCGAGCATCAAATCAATACCATTATTGCAGCCCACAAAAATAGTATAAAGTTTCATCCCCTTAACTGAGAACATCATCTTCCTCCTATAAACAAAAAAATTACAAGCAGAGTAAGCCGTGAGCTCCCTTTTCCAATCCAGTCCTCCATGTGACTATTAGTTTCATAGTTTCAACATCAAATTCACTATGAATAACCTGCATTACAGTCAATTCTCCCTCCTCTTCCACCCGACCCCCCCTCAGTAATTTTACAAACCATGGATCTTTATTAAATATACTGTATTCAATTCTAGCATTAATACTTCAAAAGGGAAGAAGCTGTGAACTTGAAAAAGCCTGAGAAGATAATCTTGCGTCACCTTTCTTCCACCCAGACAGCTATTCACATTCAGACTAATTCAAAGCTACAGGTTATTTTTTTCAGAAGTTGATGGAGATAAGCATTGCTTTGAGGTAAGCCAGATTTATTTGCAAATACAGAGGCCTGCTTCCATGAACGCAAGAAGAACAGCTTCTTTGCTTCTAGGTTCAAATCTCTTCCAGATACCACTCAGTTCACAATCCTCCCAGCTTTCTAAAATATTTTTTCCAGAAACAAAGTAGCTGTTCAGTCTGTGCCCAGTCTGTTCTATCTTTCAAAGGCAAATAAAACATAGTAAGACACCATGTGAAACAGACCCACTTATACATGCCCTTGCTTTGGGTGCCAAGAAGTGTTTATGCCTGAAGGAGCAGTCCCCAACATTTCGGCTACCCACTTCCATGAAGTAGCTTAAGTGGGGTGGTTTTTCCTGCCTTCTTAACTGGAGAACAGCCTTTATGCCCACATCATGAAACGTGACACCCAATAACCTGCCAATATGCACAGCTTAAGGCTGCACACACCACAATGCCAGCCTTTTTCATCTGTTTTCACGTTAGCTACAACCATTTATTTTTTTTCCAGTGGCTACAGCAGCTTAAAAAACAGAAAAAAAAATGGAAAATAAACAAGATACAGGAAAATGCGAGTGCAATTCTGGATCAGATCCAACCCATCAGAAACACTCACTTAGAAGGCTCTTGGTGCTGGGAATAACAATGCCTGAGATCTTGTCAGCCGCACTGCGAAGTTGCTTTGGATCACATCGCATCAATTTAGGGTCAAAGTTGCATCGGGACCTATGCTCTGAGTCACCTTCCCACTCACCATCCAGGTACAGCATCAAAAAGTGGACCAACGTGTGACTCTGCTCCCTCACCCCCGCCAAAACCAAACCTGTTGTGCAGGGTTACCTAAATGTGCTCCACCACAGCCCTTTTGGAGCTTGGAGGATTGCCTTAGGAGACCCTTCTTCCAGCAGAGGAAGAGCTGAACTTGCCTTTGAAGAAGCACGGTCTGCACAGTTTTGTCCTGAAGTTCAAAAAAAATAAAAAAAAAAACAACCCCAAAAAACCTCACCCCAAAAACCCCTGCAAATCTGAGGAGGCTACATTTGCTGCTGCAGTTACACCACCGAGGTAAGAGGATCAATTTTATTTCAAGGCAAGGGATGCACTTCAGGTGTTCCTGACCCCTTACCTCTTCACCCACACACATCCCTTTCCTCTCCAGTGCTTCCCCACCTTTTGTCTCCTGCGAAACCTTCCCCCTATTTGTTATGTTAACCACAAGCTGCCTCAGGGCCTGGATAACTCTGCACCACACTCCTCTGTCCTAAACACAGGCAAACTGATGTCAACCAAGCCAAGTGCATGAACATGGATCTGTTGGAATGGGTCCAGCAGAGGGCCATGAAGATGATCAGAGGGATGGAGCACCTCTCCTATGAAGACAGCCTGAGAGAGATGGGGTTGTTCAGCCTGGAGAGAAGAAGGCTCCAGAGAGACCTTAGGGCAGCCTTCCACTACCTCAAGGGAGCCTACAGGAGAGCTGGAGAGGGACTCTTTGTCAGGAAGTGTAGTGACAGGACAAGGGGTAATGGTTTTAAATTGGAAGAGGGGAGATTTAGATTAGATACCAGAAAGAAGTTCTTTCCTATGAGGGTGGTGAGGCACTGGAGCAGGTTGCCCAGAGAAGCTGTGGATGCCCCATCCCTGGAAGTATTTAAGACCAGGCTGGATGGGGCTCTGAGCAACCTGGTCTAGTGGGAGGTGTCCCTGCCCATGGCAGGGGGGTTGGAACTTGATGATCTTTAAGGTCCCTCCAACTCTAACCATTCTATGATTCTATCGTTTAAATTAAATTAGTCATCTTCCTGCTTAGATTGCACACCTTACGTCTAGGCATTTCTGGACACCAGATAACTATTTAACTGCTACTCCTTACAGATTGCTGTATCTCTTCCACTACTCTATTCTCTGAACAGAAATATAAATGAAGATTTTGGTCTTTGTAAAGGAGCAATGTTCCTGACCAACAAACTACAGATTTGTAGGAGACAGAGAGAGACAAGGCCATGTGGGAAACCACCTTAAGTTTCGTACTCCAAGGAAGAGATAGGGACACCATCGGATAAACATTTCATGGCATGCATGGGTACTGCACTCCAGAGATGCAGGGAAACAGCTCTTAAAACCCAGTTGCGTCAAGTTCCTGAAATCATGTAAGAACAAATACATGGACCAACTTCCAATGCAAATATTGTCTTTGATTTCGACATTGATGAAAACCCAATATACAAACTGAAAACAAGCAGTGGCAACACAGAATGAGAACATACTCTTATATAATCCACATTTAATCAAGAACCTCTATGTTTACCTAAATGCTGTTTCAGAATTTCAGTTAAGACTTTTACGGTAAGTCCCTCTGAGAAGCCACTAACTTTTTTTGCTTTTTAGACATTCTCCCTTCAAGGATTTGTAGATATTTGTCTCATCCAATTGGAAACCAAAGAAGCTGAACCAATAACTGCCCTNAGGAAAAAAAAAAAATCTGTAAAAAACTGATTGCGTGCTGCTTTGGAAGCAGTCCTGAGAAACCACAAACCATCAGTCCCACAGGAGTTATAAGAGTTTAATAATAAAGGCTTAACACAACCTCGATACCACATATCATTACAGCAATACACTCCACAGACCAAGCCAAACAGGGAATACAGTAATACATCACAACATAAGGCTGTATTTTGGCACATCCTCATACAGAGACTCAAGCTCTGAAGTCTGCATTGCTTTCTTGTATGCATGATCACTGTTAAACTTCTCATTCCATATCCCTGCTCTCCAGATACTCCAATGGACTCCTGCAGAACTGCAAACTATATTTAATAACATTTAATGTAGTTTTTACCTCCAGGCCTTGATCAGGGACCAAATATCCTGCAGAGCTCCATCACCTGAACAGCAATTTCAGTAACAACACTGAAGAATAAAATTTTGATTCATAGTCAGAATGAAAAGACTGACTTTAGGTGCTGCTTTTTTAACCACAGAATTTGAAGACTCTCCATAAAGAAAAGGGCTTGTCATTCAGTTGCCTCCCTTTTTCAGCTGAGTACTGAAAAGGACAGGATCAAACACCCCAGTGACCAGCAAAATTTATTTTCTATGTGACTTCAATATTCTATAACATGACTTATACGAGAGAAGAAACACAACGCACAAAGCTCTTCATAACTGACAAAAAGGCCAGTAATAACAAAAACTATCCTTATGTGTCATCTAGTCATAAAATTAAGCTCACAAAAGCAACGCTGCTCTCAGAAAACATGCTACTGTCGGGATTCATCTGGCAAGAAAACTGTTCTCAGACCATCCCTTACCCCAAAATAAAAACATTTGGGAAAAAAAATCCACTCTTATTATGACTACGCAACAATCTGGATAATTCTTATATCCAAGGAACTGAAGGGAACTCAACCATTTCAGTTCTGTTTCACAGAGATCTCACTTAGATACCTAAAGTACAAACATCCTTGCTCAGATCTAGTAAAACACAAGAACTACTATCTGCACTTATAAATTACTTGATAAAGCGTCCTTCACTTAATACTTTGTTTTACTTGCTGAAGCCAGATTTAGGGAAGAGCCAAGTAATTTGTTTGGTCTAATGATAAATGCCACCCTACTAATTGCTTAAGTATCCTACTTTTGCATTAGTGTTGTGTTCCCCTCCGATGCCTGGTTTATTCCACTTTCTTTTATAGCACAACTGATTTTCCTACTTCTCCACCTTTTTCTGAACACAGTGAGATGGCTCTGTGTTAAGAGCACTGGTCACCACAAGAACATCTGTACCACAGCATCAAGGATGCTCCAAGTCACTCATATTCTTTATCCAAACCTCAAGCCACTAATTATGACATCCCCTATGCACCACTTTCACGCAGTGTTGCTGAATGTCAAAGGAAACATATGTAAGACCACTCTGACTAGTTATCTCAGCTCTTACACACATACTGTGTGAAAAACAATCACTAGTGTTCCCATGCTTGGACACCACAAGAAGTTACAGTCTCAAGCGTATTGTTTGAGCACCGTTATTTGTAACATTTTCAATATCTAAGAGGAGGAATATATGAAGGCGACACACACGCAGCACAGGCACACTTCCTAATCACAGTTGTGCAAGCTTCCAGCAGTAAATACTGGGACTGCAGGTTTTGTCAAGCAAACCATATGAAGAGTCTCAGTCCAGTGCTGTCTGCAACTGAGAGGAGACCCAGGTTCTAAGTTCAAACTTATTCCCTTTATGGGAAGGGAAAAGTCACTCAGCAACAGGACACATCTTCAGCAACAGGAAGCATCTGATTGTAAAGAACACTTCCAATAAATTCTGGATTTTCTACTTCAGTAAGTTGTCCTAAAATAAGGCTGTGCTCCAGTTGTTTCTTTTGCGCTAAACTTGAATGCCTGTCCTATGTGCCACCTGGCTGTACTTGTATTGGTATGGAGATGTGAGAACGGGCTGGTTCTCGTTTCGTACAGCATACCTGTGGGGGAATATTCACTCTCATTTCAGAATGTGTATCATTGTGAAATACTACAAAAATGGGGAAAAAAAAAATCATTCTGATCTAAATATTAAACTCGTTTACGCACTGTACAAAGTTGAAAAGTTTCTGCATTGTTGCTCTTGTCAGCAGCTCTCTAAATACTCTCCTTATTTATATACTACTAACTTTTAGAGTACAGAGTACTGATGTAGGTTCTGCATGTTCTCGCTGCATTTCCATGGCTGACCCAACAAGCACACCCTTTTTATCGACAGATGACTTCACAGCCAAGCTCAGAGTTGAGCCCAAATGCCTTGGCTACTTTGTCGGACTTCAGGTCCCTTTTGGCTTCAGCCTGGAGACGGCCAGTTTCCACACCGAGGACCTGGGCACAAAGGGACAAGGCTCAGGAACAAGCTCTGCCCAGGGAGCACAGACGTGGCTGGTTCAGAGCTCATAGCCAACCAAAACACGGCCAATATAGGTAATCTTGCTATAACCTCTCCAACCCTGAACAAGTCCTTTGAGGGAATGAAACATTTTTCATCTGTAAAAATAAATAAACTGCTTTTTTCCCCTTAGGAAAAAAAAAAAAAAAGGCTTGAGAGCTAAGAATGGATATAGCTAAGTATTACTGCCTGTCACAATTTCATGTGGCATCAAGAGCTAGTGGTTACATTGTAAACTGCAAAGTAATTCTCTATCAGCTCTTAATTTCCTGTCATTTAATTGAAACTACAACTCTCTTAGTGACACAGAACTTGAAAGATGTAGCCATATTTCTTTAATGAATTTTTATGAATTTCATGGATCCTAACCAACTTTTACACTTGGTATTGGGCATTTCCACCATGATGTTCATAATGAAGTGGCAAATTAACCGAGCAAGTTCTGAACAGATGTATTATTTTTTTTAAATGTTCTGAGCAGGCCAGGTTTTTTTTTTATACTGCAATGAATGAACTGAATGAAAAGATGTGTCCGCGCCAGCTGGCAAACGCTTCACAAGGATATTACATTGCTATTGTCCTCAGCTCAAACAACCCCTTGGTAGCAGGAAGGGCTGGTATGTGTTACTCATAAGATCAGTATTTATTTGGATCTACTACATAACTTCGCAGCGCAGTGGCCAGCGAAACTCTGGGCACAATGACAACATGGTGCTTCACCCCGAGCATCCAGTATCTGTAGCTCCTTGGTGTTTGTCACAGCTCCCTGTGTTCCAGGGGAAGGCCAACACCATCAGGTTGCTCTTTCCAGAAGAGATGGACAAAAAGTCCCCAAATGCAAAGAAGAAAAGGAGAACAAGGCGCTGGAGAAGTTCAATGAAAATACACTTGGCTTTGAGGAACACAACTGTAGACAAGATACAGATCTACCATAAA
>VXBJ01002738.1:59877-81166 GCA_013400055.1 Nycticryphes semicollaris | reverse complement strand
AAAAAAAAAAAAAAAAATCACAAAAGCAAACAGGCCAAAGCGTACCAATAGAGCTGGTATCTGAGAGGTTTTCCTCTTGACAGAGCAAAATCTTTAATTAATCCCAAGCAGATTCTCGGTATTTTAAAAAGCTCATACCCTAAGCCAAGTCTCCTATTTTGGTTTCAATTATTATTGTAGCACCAAGAATTCAGTCATACACCCAAATTCCATAGTGGAACATTCAATAAATTACGGAGCAGTAAAAATTCTCTCTTTCTAAGCTTACAATCCATGTGCAAGACCAAAAATGTATATTGGCAGTTGGGGAATTACACAGGAACAAATGTGAAAACGTGGCTCAGTAAGATACTACCAGCTCAGTATGAAAGCATTTTCTTGAGCATCAATGGTAGTACCCATCTTTAATCAAATCAGTATGAAGAGAAACCATATCTTTTTTTTTCTGAATGAAAGATTCATTATTTTCACTGATAAATACAGTATTTATGCACTGAAATGTAAAGCATTTGCTTTAGGTACAGAATATGTACCTTCTTCTGTACGAATTCTTTAAGGAATTTATTTTAAAAAGGTCAGTACTAGTGTTCCCTAGATAATCTCAACAACAAAACAACACTGCAGCTTTTTAATTAACAGTAGTCTTGTACATTGGATATATCAGGGAAAGTTGTATTTAGACTTAACTGTGTACAACTGTCAGATCTAACTATTAAGAATATTTAGAGGATAGACAGATTTAACTGCCAACATGACTTAAAACAGAAAGCTACTGAAACAATGCTAAATCTCGTTATTCTGTGGAATGTATCCAATAATCATTAGCATAGTCATTATTTAGTCAAATAAGAATACTTTTTTTAAAAAAAAAAAATTTAGTTAAAGCATGTAACAACACTCATTTAGACATAAACTCTTGAAAAATACTCCACCAAGTCATTTGCAGACTCCACATCATATTTTGGCGATGCAAATCAGATGTCAACAAAAATTAATTGGCCAATGGTCTCTGGATACTTTCAGCCACACTTCAAAAGGTGAAAATTGTTCTCAAAGTGTTTTTAAAATAATTTTAACCTAATGATATTTATCCCAATCATTAGAGAAATGTAAATAGCATACTCCCTTCAGTATTCTTGGTTAGTGCTCACGTCAGATAACTTTTGGACAATCTTTTGGAACAATTTCCATATCAAAAAGCCCTCAAAACTTTCAAACATGATTACTCTTTACTACATAACTAGCAGCTTAAAACTATGAATAAAGTAAAATATCCTTAAATTTATCCTTAAAAAGACTCAGTTTCCAACGACAGACAAATACACTAAAAATTCTTGATTAGGTTATAGCACAGCACTGGCAGAAGGAAAGTTAATTCTGTATTTTCATAATGCAAACAAAATATATATTGTTACCTCAGATACATTAAAATACAAAGCATTCATGATTAAAAAGAAACTGCTTTATTCTTGTAGTATTTTTATTAAAATGGATGTGGGCTTTTAACCTTAACAAGGCACAGTCTAAGAACAGTATTAGCGACAGTGTCTTAAACTTACTCACACTCATACAACTGCCAGAGAGCTCTGGAAGGCACATTGTCTTTGTTTTACATAAACATACTTACATGCAATTAATGGCAATTAAAACAACAACTATTTTAATAGCCTTGTCTTGGTTTTATGTCTACTGGAGCCATTCAACCCTTTTTCCCTCTCTCCCCCTGTTATGGAAAAAATGTTTTCTGTGTGTTGGCTTTTCCAAGCTAGCTCTCAGAAACCTCTCCTTCTTCAAAAGCAGAAGTATAAATACTTCCATCAGGAAACCCACATTCTTGAGTTTGTTTGAACATGATCTACTACTTATGGTATTAAGCCAGTGGTCAAAAGCCTCCCAAAAACTTAAAGTGCACAACATCTGGCCCAGCTGCCAGAATAACTGCCAGCAATCTCACACGGACAGCTTTATAGTGATGCTTCTCATCTCTCCTGTGTTGACCCAAAACACAAATAAATGACAGAGAGGAGTGAGGCACAAGAAAAGCTTGTCAGCATGAACCAGCTCCTGAATAAAAGTGCTTTTTAGGCAATCTTCTCCAGAAAACAGCAAACATTCTCCTTTCTTTTGCATTACAAGGACTCAGACCATTCACATTTATTAACATGAAAGGTGATACTGAGCAGAAAGTCTCTTGGATCCTTTTTTTCACTCTTTTTTTGCAGTTTGGGGGCAGGGGAAAGTTTGGGGGGGTTTGTTTGGTTTTTAACAGCATCTTCATAACAGATTCCAAAATCTCAAGAGAATTTCTGGCCCATCAAATCCTAGAACTCATTAAGTTTCTAAAATGTGCACTAAAATTTGGATTTAGAGGTCCTACACAGTACATGACTGTATGGATAGTAGATACATGTTCTTTCAAAGCTAAATGTCTTGCAAAACAGCTTGCGTGCCTTCCACTTGTCTTCATCTTCCAGCCACACTAACTGGTCTATAAAGGGCATTATGTCGATGCCAAAACCTTTCATCATCCTAAACCAAACAAACACCAACACATGCAAATTTGAAATAAAGACCTTCCAGAAGGCATCTGTGTGTCCTAAAAAGGTGCCAGAAACAAATGACAATGTTCCCAGAGTATCCACTTAACTATAAAAGCTCCCATACTCGGAGGGGGAAAAAAACAGCCCAACACAAAACAAAAAAAAAACCAAAAAAAAGAAACCAAAAGCCCCCCA
The DNA here is from genome assembly GCA_013400055.1 of Nycticryphes semicollaris. Classification (NCBI taxonomy): domain Eukaryota; kingdom Metazoa; phylum Chordata; class Aves; order Charadriiformes; family Rostratulidae; genus Nycticryphes; species Nycticryphes semicollaris. The sequence continues at coordinate 78,431 of VXBJ01002738.1, read as the reverse complement.
AATAAAATAAAAAGACAAAATACACAATAGGGTTGAACAGTGCACATACAGATTCTCATTTCCTGTTACCTTCTTTTACAAAAGCATTTGATTTGAATACAAAGTTTGCTTCGGCAAAACATAAAAAAATAACCCAGAGATGAACTAGATGCTGTCAGCAGTGCTTTATTCCCATGTGCAGAAATTGCCGGACGATGAAAAAGTTATTCCAATAGCAGAAGCAAAAGTCCACCATCACATTGCCCGGCCCTGGACAAATACAGCTGGAGACCATCTAAAGAAAAAGCGCTCCTCCTGTCACACCATACACAAAAATACAATGAATGCCTTTAAATTAGCACTTGGCAGAGAAACGAGTGAGAAAAGAGACTTCAAGACACCCAGAAGGTTAAAACCTAAGAAACATTGGTTCCACTCTAGGATCAATGAAATTAAACTTCTGAGCACCTGAGTTGTTTCAAAGAGCAAGCAAGCCTTCTTAAAAAATAAATAAAAAAAAGCAAACACACAAAAACAAAACCAAAACCCACCCCAACAAAACCCCCACACACAACTCAGTGCAGTTTCCAAGTCAACGGCGGCTAAAAGCACAACCAAGTTGCCACTTTCCCAAGCTGGGCTAGGACTAAGAAAGAGGTCAGTCCCTGAACACTTGTTGTCCAAGGATAAACTGAAAAGATCTCGTCTGTCAGAAGTTAAGCTTGCAGTGACACAAAGCTCATGTGCAAAACAGAACTAGGCAGTAAATTACCAGAGAACTGGCACGCAGATGAGCAGTGTGACCACTCTCGCCTGCTGTACTGCGTCTGAAAATCCTGAGTGACCCCGTTTGAAAAGCCTGAAAGTCTCTTGCATGTTTGCAACACGCAAACACAATGGCTGACATTATTATTATTACTACTACTACTACTATTATAAGCTGGAACAATTTGGAAGGAAAGACACTACAATTTTTAAGTTCAGTAGAAAGGCAATTATTGATGCAACTCCTTGGTTGGTTTTTTTTGGTCACAGAATCACAGAATCTCAGGGATTGGAAGGGACCTTGAAAGATCATCTAGTCCAATCCTCCTGCCAGAGCAGGAACACCTACATCAGGTCACACAGGAACACGTCCAGGTGGGGTTTGAATGTCTCTAGAGAAGGAGACTCCACCACCTCTCTGGGCAGCCCCTTCCAGTGTTCTGTTACCTTCACCGTGAAAGAGTTTTTCCTGATATTTAAGTGGAACCTCTTGTGTTCCAACTTGTACCCATTGCCCCTTGTCCTATCACTGCCTGTCAATGAGAAGAGCCTGGCTCCATCCTCCTGACACTCACCCTTTATGTATTTATAAACATTAATGAGGTCACCCCTCAGTCTCCTCTTCTCCAAGCTAAAGAGACCCAGCTCCTTCAGCCTTTCCTCATATGGGAGGTGCTCCACTCCCTTCAGCATCTTTGTGGCTCACACACATTTTTTCCTCACATCTTTCTAGAACACTAGAAATTTTAAGCTCCAAATGATCAGATCTGCCACAACGCAGTGATCAACATTGTCCAGTCGTTCCTCTGAAACACTGGTATTAGCTTTGCTCTCTAGAGTGGCCGTGCCGACTTTCAGAGGACTTGCAGGGCCTCTGGAAAACAAGACAAAGCAAAAAAGCCCACATCCAAAACAGAAAGCAGAAATCAGCCCAGATCAATGGACTACTTTTATCAAAATTTCATGACAAGGGAGCAGATTGCTTAAGAACAGTAATCCAGCATCCAGCAATATCAGCATCACGGAAACATCAAATGGTTTTGACGAAGTTCGTGTGAAACTGCCAACTCTACTTCACCGAAGGCTGGAACTTCAGGAACTGAGAGCTGCCAAGAGCGAGTCCCATTCTTCAATTAATTCAAATTTCCACAAAGAAAATCCATCATAATCTCAGAAAGACAAACCTTCTGCAGCTCTCCACAACAGACCCCATTCCTTATTAGCATTTCCAGCCACCTGCTGAAGCGTGCTCCCAGCCAGGGTTTCACAGGCTCACGGGGATTCACAAATTTTAGAGTTTCGCCGTTTCTGGATTACTCCACTAGCAGAACTCCTTATAAAAGGCAACAGTCATTTTATTAACCTTACTTTAAAACAGCTGCCTCATCTAACACAACTTCATTTGACTGGCAATAAAAGAAAAAAAAAAAAAAAAGGAACAGCTTGACATTGGCAGGTCTGGGATCAATTCAGAAATGGAAAATGGTCTCTTCTTGGTTTGTGACAAGCCATCAACGTAGGCAACTTTTTGGCCATAAGTTTGACTGTGAAATTGCCTGCACAACTGAACAGATGACAGGGAAAAGGAGGAGAGGATTAAGTGAAGGGAGACAGCAATGAGCAGAGCAGAATATTGCAGAAACCCGAGATACCAGGTCACAAAACACAAAGAACTGCCGGTCATTCAGAAAAAGAACAGAGAAAAAAAAAAAAGCAACAAACCACGTATGTTTCTAAACGGCTTGGGTTTTAGAGTCAGGGTTTGGGTGTTGGGTAAGAAATTCTTTTGGGTTTGTAAGGTTTTTAAACTTGCATAAAAGAACATCTTTCTCAGGCTGGATAACCTTGACATTCTTTCTAAACCATACTAAAACAAACAAGCTCACTAATTCTCCCAAACCAAATCAAGTAATGGCAACACTAACCATAATAGATGCTATTCAATGCGACACACAAACCCAAGCATCTCAAGGCCAAGGACTCCATATGGAGAAATGTAAGCCAAAAAAGCGGGATTTACGGCCAACTTCAAAATTGCACATATGGACGAGAACTAAAACCACCTCAAGACCCTCACTGCATCCAAGCAGGCAGTTATCACCAGCTCCAGGCCCACAGACACTTGAGAGAAGGAAATGAGATTTATCAGTTGCAGCAGACCACTTTCCCACAGCTGGTTTTAATTAAGCTAATTTGGTGGTAGTGACTAAAAGCAAGCAAGTACTTTTGCCAGCGTTTCACCATCTGTGCTGACCAGGAATACCAGATACTAACTGGGATGTTACTCTGCAATGCTTTCTGAGGTGCAGCAGTTGAGAGGGGTGTATCCACTCCCCTTAAATATCAGTCGGTACAGCCATTGCTTACAGCTGTGGGGAGAAGATGCAGAACTTGAAGAACGGTACTGTGGACAAACTCCACTAAGAAAACCACTCCTGATCATTCCTAGGAATCCCATTATACCTTGGCCATAACCATGCTACATGAAACTTATTAATGACCATGTGGATATTGACCAAATATTGAACTCAGTAACAGAATGGTCTATGTAATTCCTCAGCTAGTTGTGCAGTCAACTCTTTCTGGCCAGTTTTTCTTTTGTAGATACATACAGGACAGGATACCTTTGCCATGAAGAAATATTTTGGATGACACCATGATCTCAGGACAATCCAGGGCATGGCTAGACCATGCAAATTTAGACCTTATTTCCAGGCACACAAAAGGGTCTAGCAAGGGAGTAATTTTAATGACATCTAACTAGATCAAAGTTAGATGTAAGTCTGTGTCTAGCAATCGGAATCAGATAGACTAATGGTATCAGTACCACCACTGGTAGGTAAGACCAACACACATAAGGAACAGATGTACCAGTAAATATAAGTTAAGAACAGTGCAGCCTTCTGCGGGAACGTTTAGCACTTACCCAGACCTGGCCTGACTGGTTCACTCAAGGTATGAGCTTCAGATACAAAAGTTTCTAGTTCAGATTAAAACATGAGACCAAGCCAGCTCAGCACAAACACAGGCTGAGATATTAACCCTACTGATGCTCAAACCAGTGGAGTCACTGAACCAAGCCTTACATCACAGCCAAGGCAAAGGAAACAAGGCAAACTGCACAATCATAAGCCTGAGCTTCAGGAGAGCAGAATTCAGGGACCTGCTTCAGAGAAACCCATCAGATATGGGCATAGAGACAAGACAGGTGCAGGAGAGTTGGTTGGTTTTGAAGGATTACCTCCTCCAAATCCAAGAATGATCCAACCCAACATGAAAGGAATCAAAGGCACCAGGGGACCTGCACAGATGAACAAAGGAGCTTCTGACAAAACTTAAATATAAAAAGAATGCACACAAGAGATGGGAGCAGGGTCAGGTGAGCTAGGGTGAATACAGAGACACTGCCCTATTGCACAAAGACAAGCTTAGGAAGGTCAAAGCCTGCTTAGGGTTGAAAGTGATGAGGGACATGAAGGGCAACGAAAAGCGCTTCTACAGGTAACTTAGCAGCAAAAAGGGGGAAAATGTGGGGCTTCTGCTGAATGGGGTATGGGACCTGCTGACAAGAAGTAAGGGAAAGGCCCAGAGAAATGGGCAGACAGAAATGAAGTTCAGCAGAAGGAAATGTAAAGTCCTGCTCCTGTGGAAGAATAACCCTGTTCTGTTCAGGCTGGGCACCAACCTCCTGGAAACCAGCGTCGTAGAGAAGGACCTGGGAGTTCTGGTGGAGCAGCTGAACTGAGCCAGCAATGCCAAAGGTAGACCACAGCATCCTGGGCTGCAAGAGGCAGGGGGCTGTCAGCCAAGTGAGGGAGGGCATTCCTATCCTTCCCCTTAGCTCAGCACTGGGGAGTCACTGCAGAAGGGCTGGGTCCAGTACTGGGCTCCCCACTACAAGACAGATATGGACACATTGGAGCAAGTCCGGCAAACTAGGTTGATTAAAGCATCTGCCGTAAGAGAGGTTGAGAAAGCTGGGATTGTTCAGCCTTGATCATGGAAGGCTCAGGAAGATCTTTGTAATGTAACCTGATGGGAAGGAATAAAGAAGGCAAAGGTGGGTTCAATCTCAGAGATGCCCAGTGAAAGGACAAGAGGTGATGGAAACAAACTGAAGAGCAGGAAATAATATTTAAACGTAACAAAAAATCCCCAGTTTTACTATGAGGGTGATGATGATGTATGGAGGCCCCTTCTAGTGTCAGCTATTTTTTGAGTCTGTGAAACACCCTTGTTCTAAATCAGCACTGCTCTCAGGGTTTCAGAGCAAGTACTTCCCCTCACATCAGACTAATTCAAAACAAATTAAATGCAGAGGAGTGAACTGCAAAAAAGACAAACTTTCCAGTCTGATGGTAATGCTACACCAGGCAAGAAGCCTTAACAACAAGTTTCAAAGAGAGAACTGAATTTATCCTGAGTTGAGCAAAGGATAAATCTAATAACTATAAGGTTAGGGTTCACTTACAAAGAATTTCCTTCCCAGGATAATGAAATGTATTGTTACAGCTCTTTGAGTCCAAGAGTGAAAATCCAAGAATGATCCTGTTGAGGTCACAACTGTTACCCATAATAAACTGTTCTTTACTACTGGCTCTCACAAGAGGAACATCCACTTTAACACAACAGTGTGGAAACTGGAGTGCCCAGGCCCGGAATTACCTGAGTTAACTCATGGGATCCAGACATTTTCTCTGCTGGTGTTCAATATACTCAGCAGGACTGAAGTGTCCGGCACTCACAACATCCCCCACGAAACTTCACCCATGAGAAGATTTCAAGCAGATACACTATAATTGTCTCGCATCCTCTTAGTGAATTTAAACAACGGTGTCAAAAAAGGTACAGCTTCCCAGCAGCCCTTGAACACAATCCCCAATGCCTCTTCTTTTGAGACATCTCAAGGACTCCCCTGGCTGAAAGGTCAAGCTCTCAAACCTCCTTTCCTTTCCAATCTTCTGCTGTTTCAGAGCAGGCTGACATCGTTTGCCACACAATCAGCTGAACAGAAAAAGCTGTCTCAAGGCAAGTAGTAGAAACAAAGGTTATGGTTGAAGCTCAAAGGAGAAGAGTGATGTTTCAAAACATGTTTATAACCAATGCTAGCACTGTTTTCCATAAGCCCAAAAGCACACCAATACCTGTCTATTCACTCCTCCTCCATCTTAGCTCAAACCACTTCTGTTTTCTGCTCCCAAGTAACTCCATCACCAAAAGCTACCCTACCAGCCCACAAACATGCAAAAGAATGCGAAAGACAGATCAGGAAAACAGTTATGAAATTCACACTGGGCTTATAAATAAATTTCTTTCAAGATTGCCTATCCAGAGTCTTTCACCACTGAAACCTCATTGTAGTACCAGTAATACTATCAATGTGGACAAACCATAACCGAAGATAGACACAGTAACTGAAGAACTGAAGGGTTTTGATGAGTTTACTACTATATCTAGACCAACAAATACTGGATGTATCTCACCTTCTACCTACAAGGGGTCCTCTCTTACATGATGCCTTAAATCAGTTTGCCAAGTGGAAAACATTACTTGAAAGCAGCATTTTTTGCCAGCATAACAACAAATAAACCCGCATTAGGATTTCCAACAGCTTAAGTATGCTACAGTACAATTAGAATTTGGCAGTGACTGAACTGAAGGTGTCTTGCCCCTAGTTGGGACTACCAATCCCAACCCCAAATTAACACCAACTTCAAAGCATACTTACACAGTACGTTGGCAGCAAAGTAAAATCAAGGAAAATTTCACACCTTGTGCCCTGCAACTCCCCCCAGCACAGCTGTGCCAGGACAACAGTGTGCGGGGAGGCTGGAAATCAGATCACTGAAAAATTCTGGGACAAAACTCACCAAAAATACTCCTTAAAAATACTACTATGCAGTTACTTACAGCAGATTTGCCACCAAAATCAACATACCATGTAACTATACCCTCAGAAATTTAGATTTGGAAAACCCAGGTCCTTTCCAAAGAACTGAAGTGATCCCTGGCAAAGTGGTAACATTCCTTAAAAGCAGGTCTTAAATAACTGCACACCTGTCAACGTTCAAATAAAACACAACTGTGGTGAACAGCGGCCAGAGACTACGTAAGAATGTGGCAAATAGAACAGGGGAGGAAAGATTGTTGTAAGGCTGTCCAACAAAAGAGATGGAATAATTGCAGCTCTGTCCCCAAACCATTACTGTTCTTTTTAATATTTTATCTCCAGAAGAAAAACCTCTCTGGAAATCTGTCCACAACAATCAACAACTCAATCTACAACAAAGAAGGAACAGTCTTTCCCTAACATTAAAGGAAAAACAAGCTCTATGAGAAGACACATCTTTGAAGCACTTTTTGCGACAGCAAAAATAATGAGAAAACATTCATACTTAATTAGAGGATTGTCCACACAGCTATTTAGTAAATCCATAAATGGATGGGTTGAAGACAAGACAGCAGCCCAAAGATGAATATGTAATAACACGCTAACAGCTCCAATGACCAGTATCACAGGAGCAAAAAAGAATCCAACCTTCGTGTGAAAATACTCATCTTGTATCTTACACCAACAGTACCCTCTACCGTTGCAAAGCAGCATAGCATAAAATGAAGCCCAACCTGACCATCAGGAACATCCACTGCACCAAGAACACCTGACTAGATTTATTCGTTAACTAACTAGTTTCCTGTAAAGACGTTCCAACTTTGTGGGTGTCTTTGCACTACAGGGTCATGTTTTGGGTTAGTTATGATATTCATCTATTTTTTTTCCCAAAGCTTTTTTTCTGTGATTGGAAAACGAGAGATATTTTAGCTTTAAAAATAATTTTAAATACTACAAAAAAAAAAAATAAATATATATATATATTGAATACTGTCCTCTAAGGAAGACCAGAGTCAGTTAACAGCACATTAGTATTTTCTGGATCCTTTCTGTAAAGCCAAAAGCAGCCTTTTGATTTTAAGACCAGGGCATCATCCAACAGCCACATATCACAGAGTAACCCAAATGTTCTACCAGAAGTTCTTCAAAAAGCAACTTGAAGGCTACAGCCCATCTGCTGTATGGCCCCAGGTGTGACAACACAGGCAGACTCCTCCACTCCTGGTATCCTATGACCACCCACCATCCCCATGCTGGAAGAAAGGCCATCACATTGCAGACTTGGCACAGCAAAAGCAGAAAAGTTGATGTCAGGCAGAAAGTCCCTTTGCTTCTCCTTGGGGTGAAGTTTCCAGACGCATTCACAAAGCATCACTGTGAAGCTTCAGCACAAGCCATGAGCTTCAGGAAACATCACCCTCACAGTGTCTTGCTGATGACCTGACCTCAGCACACAAATTCAGAAACTGGGCGTACATTCTCACATCATGTGGAAAGCAAAGTGAGAGAGGATAGGTACAGACTATATGTATATATATGAGCACTATAGGGCAAATTAAGCGTCTAAGTTTGATTTGAAGCATGGGCATATTCATCACAGAATGCCTGCATGAACAAGCAGCAAGGAGGAAGAGACATAAAAGAGCAAGGAATGCTCTAACTAGATAGTGGGGTTAAGACTATTGTCCCAAAATTGAACTGTGAACAAATACACTGAAGTATAATCCAAAACTACAAACTACCTGTCTTCAAAAATAGCAACCAGAAGCCCTTCAGTACAGAGGAGAGAAGAAGCAAAGTTGGACAACTTGAATCAGAGAAGAACCCTACACTGTATGCCCCATATAGAAAGTATATTGGGGCAGGGATACATGACCAAAAAGAAATGTCTACAGAGCTTGAAACTGAAAGAAACCCAACAAAACGTATTGTCCATAATGATATTGCCAACAGGACACTTCCACCCAGTTCAGTGTCTTCTTCTGAAAGGATAGGTGAAAGGAGTCAATTGCCTTTGACCAAAGAACACAACTTTTAAGCTTCAAGGATGGTTTCATGTCTTGCATCAGAGCAGATTCAGAACCACGTTTTTACACATTCCATAGTAACAGCAACGAGACATCCAAGTATATGGCAAGTACAGAAATATTTGAATCTTGGCAAGAGAACACAGTACCTCCAAGTGGACATAATGGTGTTAGAATGAGTTATAGTGAACGGCAGGCTAACCTGAATCAGCACCAAGATCCTGAAAACCCAATGTCTTTGCACTGAAAAGCATAAACTAGGTCATAAACACAAGTCACATTTTTCTACTGCACTCATAGAGATAAAGCCTGCAAAGAAATATATCCTGGGAGTACCACGCTCCCGGAAATACATGCACAACTTGTAGAGCCTTTAGAAGTTAGGATAACTAGATTCCAAAAAAATTTCTCCACTAGAAAGATTAAAAATCCCAAATCTGAAGAAAATAAGACTGAAAGAAGCGTATCAACTAACCTAAAATACATCAGCACATGTTGAGAGGAAAAAAAAAAAAAAAAAAAAAAAAAAGGTGAGGATCAGAAAAGCTTGCCATTGACACAATTGTAGTCAAAGTGATTTAGAGCAGACATCATGAAAAATCTGTCTACAGGGAAGAATAATTAAGCACTGGGATAGATTGCCCAAGTTTCCATCATTAGATTATATGGAGCACTCCTGACAGATGTTGGCATGAAGTAATGTTAAAAATATTGTTTCTAAGGGCCTGGAGAAAGACCTCCCACAGTTCTTTCCAGGGCTATTTTCTACCATTTCTTATGGAAGGAAAACATTTTGCGTGGCCGTTGTTAAAAAATACAGCTTCTAAAGTGAGTAGCAATATTTAAAATCAGATAATCAAGAAAAACACTTTTAGAAATAAAGCATATTTATCTGCACTAAAAAAAAAACCTCCACAGGGCAATTAGTTTACAAATTAAATATTTATGTATCTTAGAAAGTAACTGAACAGTTATAAAACAGGAAAGGAAACTGCCTCACAGTTCCAGCTTACTCCCAGTTGTTTTTTAATGCCAGTGAGGAAGCTGGGTTAAAAGACCAAGGGCAAAAGTGCAAGATAAAGGCACTGAGATACATAACATAAATATGAAAATAAGTGATATTTTAGCAGTTAAAAATAAATACTAATTTATTTTTTTAAAAAAATACATATTTTGGAACTTAACACCATCCATTCCTTACTGACAGATTGAATATTCAGAACTGCTATTCTTAGATCTTTCTGCTGTTAGTGGTTTTTAAAAAAAAAAAAAACTAGAAGCGTTTCACCAATTTTTAACATCAGGACAGCAATCAGGAGGCTTCTGACTTCTGGCAGAAGACACATTCAATACAGTCCAAATCCCAGGATGGTTACAATCACAGCAACATTAACTTCTTTCTCAGTACAACTGCCCAGCATTCATCTAGAAATTTGAGACGCTTTCAAGCCTATCCTTTAAGATAAGCCAAAAGCATTTGCCTTGATGGAGAAACAACATGGGGAAAGAGAGAAATTAAAAGTGATTAACTTGGATTTGCTCCTATCTTCAAGAAGCACCTCCATGTGTTTATAATCCTACCTAAGAGTACAGCATCCAACATGCTATTGGAGGGGATTTATACCCCAGGTCACAGCATATAACCGCACTTCCCCAAACATTTTACGGGACCAGACAGACATTCCAGAGATGAAGCTTCATATTGTACAGGATGTAAGAAGGGAACCACCCAGCAATCAATGCAAAATGAAGCCTTCTGGAAACATTCATCCCAATAGCTCCCACTGGACATAGACAAAGGAAATACCACAAATAATGTTTTTTAATTAAAATGTTTTATAAAGTTTACACTGGCACAACACTCTAGGAGGAACTGATAAGTCACTTGAAGAGAAAAAAAAACTTAGAGGAGGACTATACTGCCTTCTCAACTCTTACTGAAAGAAAAGACATTATGGTATCCATCACTGATTATCAGCTTGCATGATTTGGAAATCTCACCTTTGAGGGACAAGTGGAGCTGCTTGGTCAACAGCCAGTTGAACATGAGCCAGCAGTGTGCCCAGGTGGCCAAGAAGGCCAACAGCATCTTGGCCTGTATCAAGAACAGCGTGGCAAGCAGGACTCGGGAGGTAATCACCTCCCTCTACTTGACACTGGTGAGGCCCCATCTCAAGTACTGTGCACAGTTTCAGGCCCCTCACTACTAAAAAGACATTGAGGTGCTGGAGCAGGTCCAGAGAAGGGCAACAAAGCTTGTGAGCAGTCTGGAGAGTAAGCCTCATGAGGAGAGGCTGAGAGAGCTGGGGTTCTTCAGCCTGGAGAAGAGGAGGCTGAGGGGAGACCTTAGTGCTCTCTACAACTACCTGAGAGGGGGTTGTAGAGAAGTGGGGGATTGGTCTCTTCTCCCAAGTCACAGGCGATAGGACAAGAAGAAATGGCTTCAAGTTGCACCAGGGGAGGTTCAGATTGGACATCAGGCAAAATTTTTTACACAGAAAGGGTTATTAAGCATTGGAGTGGGCTGCCCAGGGAAGTGGTTAAGGCACCATCCCTGGAGGTATTTAAAGACGGGTTGACATAGTGCTTAGCTTAGTGATGGGTCGTCGTTTTGGTGTTTTGTTTTTTTTTTTTAAATCAGATTGGGGTTGATGGTTGGACTAGATGATCTCAAAGGTCCCTTCTAACCTAGACAGTTCTATGATTCCATGAAAAGAGACAACACTACTGTGGGTGTAGCCACCACAAAGACACACAACTGCAAGCAGTGGATAAAAGGACTCAAAAGGCAGATGAATCAGCACCATATTAAACTATGGTCACCATCAGCACAACAACAGTTATTGCACAACTGAGGGAATACCTCAAGTGTTGCTACACCACAGACTTTTAAATCAATGAAGTAATTCATGGGAGAGATTTAAACAGCTTAGTGTGGATCCCTGACTAACAAAAATAAACTACCTCAAAATTAGTTTGGAAAATAACATCTGCACTATATTGGAAGCTGCAGGTCTAGAAAGAGTTGAAGAAAGAAGTCCAGAAAGTTGAAACATGACAGAATAAGCACTACTGCTCAAAAGGATTAGAAAAAAAAACCCACAAGTCCACAGGGATGCATTAAGGACATTACTCCTTTAGAATGCACCACATTGCAGTCACACAACTCACCTTGAAACTGGTTGCAAAGCCAAATTTGCAGTCACTTCAGTGAAGATAAAACCTGCGTTCAAAACTATCAATATCCCCACATTTTTCATCGCAACCCAGACATGCCCATCATCAACAGCTGGCAGCAGTAAAAGCAGTTTAAATGCAGCAGTGTTGGCACCCAACCCAGCTATTTTCAGCAGCACTGTCTTTTCCAGAGGGAACCAATTATCACGTGCATGTCCTCCCTTGCAAACATCATCTTCACACTAGTCCTTGATATCTGATTACACAGCGGTCTGTAACAGCCATCCTCTTCCAAATAGTTCTTTGTTATTCTGAGCTTACTAAATAGCTGTGTGCCAAGTACTCGAAACCTAAATTAGTAGTATTGCACAACATTCACTGCCTTTCCTCACTGACTTGCTCATCTATTGAGCTCTGGAATTTCAAGAGGGCCCAGATTATCTTGGAATAACATCTCCACTTCTCACACTGCCTTCAGGACTCCACTTTCTACCTACAATTACATTTATAGAAAAAAGCAAAAAAGTAGGCACATGGAAAACTTACTCAATGCCAATACCATCCTGTGAGTCCTTCAGGGGAAGAAAGTTACAACAAGCACAAGCTATGGGTTAGAAGGGTCAGACTGGACATTAGGAAAAAAACTTCTCTACTATAGCACCACAGAACAGGTTGCCTAAAGTCTGTTTTTCTATTCATCTGGCTGTTCTATATTCCCTTAACAGTGACTGCTTTTGGACTGAGCCTCTTGAGAAGCATAAGGCCACTGTGGTAGTAGCAACAGCATAACCTATATCATTATTGTACATTCATCATTGTACAATCAGTGTTAAATGTCCCTTCATTGATCTGACGTTTCTTCAGTAAGCTCCAGTGTGGGTATTGTGGATGAGAAGCAACACGAGCTGGCAGCGCACACTGGCAGCTCAGAAAGCCAACCGCATCCTGGGCTGCATCAAAAGAAGCGTGATCAGCAGGTCACAGGAGGTGATTCTACCCCTCTACTCTGCACTCGTGAGACCCCATCTGGAATACTGTATGCAGCTCTGGAGTCTTCAACATAGGAAGGACATGGAACTGTTGGAATGGGTGCAGTGGAGGGCCACGAAGATGCTCAGAGGGATGGAGCACCTCTCCTATGAAGACAGCCTGAGAGAGATGGGGTTGTTCAGCCTGGAGAAGGCTCCAGAGAGACCTTAGGGCAGCCTTCCAGTACCTCAAGGGAGCCTACAGGAGAGCTGGAGAGGGACTCTTTGTCAGGAAGTGTAGTGACAGGACAAGGGGTAACGGTTTTAAGTTGAAAGAGGGGAGATTTAGATTAGATACTAGAAAGAAATTCTTTCCTGTGAGGGTGGTGAGGCACTGGAGCAGGTTGCTCAGAGAAGCTGTGGATGCCCCATCCCTGGAGATGTTCAAGGCTGGATGGGGCTTTGAGCAACCTGGTCTAGCGGGAGGTGTCCCTGCCCATGGCAGGGGGGTTGGAACTGGATGATCTTTAAGGTCCCTTCCAACTCTAACCATTCTATGATTCTACTATGCACCACCTGTGCAATAAATGCGCAATAAAGAGGTGTTTAAAACAAAAGGTGAAATATCAGAAAGTACATGGAACAATTTAACTGACATGAAGCAGGAAGATGGTTAGGAAAATAAAAACCAAACAACACAACGCCCTCCAAATGACAATGAGCCCTCTGTCGTAAGGCATCATGCCCAGTCTCTAGGCAGGGCTACAGACAAACAAGGGATTGTGCAGATGATCAAATGCTACAGCATTAACCCATGATGAGAGACTGAGGGAAGGAGGTTTGTTTGGCCTGCAGAAGATAAAGCTTGGGGGGAAAACAAAGCAGCAGCCCTCCAGCACCCAGGGAAGGTTACCAATAACACAGAGCCCCGTTCCTGAAGTGCTGTCTTCAGGTGGGACAATGAGAGACAACGGGTGGAAGCTGAAACAAGAGAATTTCAGATGTAAAGAAAAATCTGTTCACCATCAAGACAGTGAAGCATTGGAAAAGGTTGTAAAGAGAGGTTGTGTGGTCTCCATTCTTGGAGGTTATTAAAACCTGGCTGGATAAAGACCTGGTGTCACAAAGCCAACTGATGATACTTTGACCAGGAGGGTGGACTACGGATCTCCTTACATTCCTTCCAACCCCTGTTATCCTATAATTTTGCAAAGTCTCGTTCTGTTGATAAAAGCACTGAAAATTTTTGAAAGCTATTTTTAAACCAGAATTGGACAGTAAGGGGCATATTTAAGACTAATAAATGTAGGTGTATTTTCTTATAAACCTCTATATTTAGACACACAATACAAGATGAAAACTGTTTTTTCCCCATTTTGCACATGACACTTGTGTGCATAAAATGTGACAATATACTGCAGTTACATTCAGTAAAAGAGCTCTTTTTTACTACTAAGCCTGCAATGATAATGGCTAAGAGGACCCAGAAAAACAAAAAAAAAAAAAAGGGTAAGAACACCAACTCAGGTGAGAGAGAAACAAGAAGGGTTCCATTTTAAACAGCAGAAGAAAGATGAGATTCTGCTCCAGAAAAATACTGCCTTCTTAACTTCCTACAAAAGCAAATCAGGAAGGGATTGATTGATTGGTTGCTCCAAATTAGCTTTGATTTATTTCTCAGAATTAACCTGAGTTTCAAAACAAGGATATAAGCAAGTGACAGAGAAGACCCGAGCATCGACCACCGACTAATTCTGAGAATTTCCCACGTCTAATTCCAAATTTAACTCTGCTTTGCTAGAGTAAATCTATTTTCACCTTCAAGCTGATCTTGTATCGATAGTTACTACATGTGAACCTAACACATACAAAGATTAGTTACTTTCAAAGAAGGGATGTAATATGCGCACTCCATATTTTAGATGCTTCCAACATAGGAAACATATGGACAAGTGCAGCAACTCAGAATAGGTTTCCTAAAAGGTTAGATTTGGAACCTAAATTCATCAGATGTCGATACAGTAGAATTCCTGTTGAGAGCATAAATTACTAAGACCAGGGCAAAAATTCACAGGAAATGAATATGCCTCTATTCAATCACATCGGAGGCATCCTTAAAAGAAACCTTCAATCAGAATCTATATTTTTCCTACTAAGTTCAATACCTTGAAGTAAGATGCATTCTCTTTCCAAATCTGGCTTTCTAAAATCATGGTTAATCAGACATTCTTCGCTCTTCCAATTTCTATATTGATATTTTTCTGAATCCAGATACATCCTTAGACTCTTACTGTAATTTCTACCCAGAGTTAAATATTCACCATGTTATACTCTTAATCACTTTTTTCAAAACAAAACAAAAAAAAAACCCACAACCCACCAAAACCAAACAAACAAATAAATCAGTTTCACGCCATTCATTATGGGCAAATTTACCAAACTTTTCTAGAAAAACTAAGTTCTTTCCTCATCTTCTTAACTCATTTACGTTTTAACTAGGCTTCAGGGATGTTTTTTCACACAAAACGATTAGTTTGGGAAGCTCAGTACCATGGGAAGATGGTACCAGAAGCTTATATACAGATTTGAAAAGTCATCACAAAAGTTTATGTCAGAAAAATCTTAGCAGTTACTATCACATGATGAGACAGCACATCTGCCTCAGGAAATCAAAGCTCAGGCATGGAGGGACACGGGAAGGTGGGGTGGAAGAAACAACAGTAAAAAGAAACTGTCAATAACTTAGCTGTTCTTACATGAGTGTTACCAGTGCTGGAAGGGCAGAACCTTGTGAATTCTTTTACCCATAGATTTTATGATGAAACATGAAAGATATACAACAGGTGTGCTTCATAATACAAACTTGTCTCCCCCAAATTATATTTTTATTCTCTCTTTAAAAGTACGTGAAATTAACATCAGCAGTTGTAAAAATTATAAACATATCATCATCACTTGACAGACGACTTCTTTCTTGGTTCCCACATAAATTCTACCTGCAGAAAAGCAATTCAAATTATCAAGTGTGTCTTTCATCCTCTGTTCTCTCTTCTGTTTGCAAGAAGGAATTCAGGATTAGAAGCATGCAGATTTTTATCACAGCACCAACCCATGAGATAGAAGGAAAGTTCTAACTGCGTAGTGTTTTCTCCTCAACTAGCAAAAGCCCTTTAAATAAACTGAGCTGTTCTGTAAATGGTTGAATGAACAAAGCCTTGTTTCCTACGAATTTTAGATTGCTCCAGATTTTTTTCCCCTCTTCCATAATACAAGCATGGTATCCCAACCCTTACAACCCTGTGTATTGTCTCCCACTCTCCCCAGGTTCCTTGGGCATATACATGATAATTTCAATGGAATTTAAAAATAAATAAATAAATACATTCCCAGCTATTAGCATAAGGCACTGAAAGACCTTCTGAATAGGAGTGTCAGAGGGCAAAACCAGAAACTTGTCACAAGATGAGACTTGATCAGACTATAAAAATAGCTCCTGGCAACACTAGTGAACTGGATATGAATAGCAGCATTCCTCCAAATTAAGTTACTCTAAAACCAAATGACTCTATGGAAGTTGCTGGGGTTTTTTTTAAGGTAGTACGCACTAAAGTTTGCACAGGGAACGGCGGCTGCCACTTTGTTAACTGCAAAGGAGTGAGGAATGGTGCACTTTGGGGGGTTGTTGGGGGTTTTTGTTTGTCACTGATGGTTCTGGTGGGTGGTTTTTTTCCAATAAAAAATAAAATATAAAAAAATTACTCAATTTGCAATAGTCCTTGACGTGGCAGGGGAGCAGTGGCGAGGGGTGAAGCAGAAGGCATCTGCTGCCCTCAGGCGGTACCTGCAATAACCGCAAGGCTTCAACCAGCCGTTCAAGCTCGACCCTTTCACCTGCGTGGCTGCAATACTGAATATTTCAGGAAAAATACTGGTTTAAGCACGTCAGCCTGCCTGGTGTGGATTAAAAAATTAAACATTTCCTAAGGAGGTGGATGGAGATGGAAGAGAAGGCCCCTGTCTTCTCACAATATCTCAGTTTCCTGGTCCAATTCACTCTGCAAACAAGTTTTCCAGGGTATCTGAACGTAAGCCAGAGGAGCAGCAGCTGCTGAGCCGTGGGCTCAGCAGAATCTTTTCCAGTACAACGAGTCCAGTGTTCATTTCGCATTACCTACCCTATCATGCTATTTAGGCTTTCAAAGATTAAAGCATTTAACCGAAAAAAAATTAAAACGTAATTCCTCAAAAAAACCCACCCAAAAAAGCCACACATTATCCTCTACAACTTTCACTTCTTCAAGTGCTTTATAAACAGGTCCTTGAAGAAAGAAACCATCCCAAGGTTTGCTAACAGCGTGAACAGGGACAAGGATAAGGAAAGCTTCTTATGAGTAATTCCATTCTTGCAAAGGCACAAAAAAAATATAGATATGACTCCTGAACAAAGTATACTTACAGTAGCACAGCATTATGTCAAAACCAGCAATTAATATACAACAGCCAAGAGGTTTTGTTGTTTGTTTTGGTTTTTTTTTTTAAAGAAACTTTTTGGCTACACTGCTAAGTCTTGCAGAAAACCAAAGTAGCCCTAACTTCCTGAAATTACATCGAAGTCTGCAGAAAAATTTCTCATCTTAATTCTTTTTCATGCTACAGCCATAAAGTTTGCTAGAAATGAGAGAACTTCACGATACCAAGATTTTTTGTTCTTCACCTAATGGTTCCTCTCATTCCTCAACTGCCATTTTCTCAAGCCCTGCTTCCAGTTTATCAAAAGAAGGAATTCTACACCAAGGCTGCATCAGAAAAGCAGCAAATCACTAGACAACAGCAGATTTCTCTAGTCTTTCGTCCAACCATCCTTTGAAGTAGGAAGTGTAATTTGCATAAGAGTACATCACAAAGTGTGCTTAGCCCTAGTTTATGAGCTTTTTTTTAATTCTTCTTTAAAAAAAAAACCCAAAAGTTTTAGTAATGACATTGAGAAACTTAAAGCATTCAAAGGTTAGGAGACACCAGCCTAAAGGCAGTCTATTCGTATAAAGGCATAGTATCTATTCATAGTAGCACAAACTATTTCTCAATACCATATGCTTTAATTATAAAACTAACTTTACAGGAAGCAAAATATGTAGCAAGCAGAAATAATACATTATTATACAGTACTGAAGCTTCTGTATTTTTGTAATGCAAATAAGTCCTATTTTCCAATATGCAAACTTATCTTTCAAAAGTTTAGAAATACTCATACTACATCTGAAGGATCCTTAAATGTGAGGGAAATGTAGAAAATTCAATCAGAATTAACACATTTTCAATTTGCAGTCTTTACATTGTATTAACTCAGGCTTCTGCTTTGAATGAAGCACTGGACCCAAACACAAAAGCTCTGAACTCAAATATATAGAAATTAATGTTATAATGAATCATGTTTAAATATAATAAAAGCCTTTCCAATGTTCAGATAAGGCACTTCCAAACACAGACTACAGCAACAGTGCTCACAGAAAAAAGCAGCATTAGTAATTTCCTAGCAGTACAATGGAGAGCCGCCTATGCTCTATTTGGAACTTGATAGAATTGTGTGGGGCAACTCTCAAAAGGCAGAAAAGTCTTAGCAACTAAATTCACAGTAATTAGATTTCTAATTATACCCAGAGCATTAGTGATTGCTACGGTTAAAAATGCCTGAACTGTTCTATTATTCCCCTCTTTTCAAAAGCTCTTTTTTTTTTTTTTTTTTTTTTT
>VXBJ01002738.1:49537-59784 GCA_013400055.1 Nycticryphes semicollaris | reverse complement strand
AAAAAGAGTTCTGTGTTTTTGTATGGAGAGCAAAATTAAACTTTTCCATTCTAAAAAAAAAAAAATAATGCTACCTTCAAAAAAAGGCAGCTGCGATATTAGTACAGCTGGAAAGCATGAAGTGTTGGTGCCTCTGATGTGGTGAATCTGAAGGTTGGAAAACCCCAAACCTCTACCCTTGAGCTGCTACATGACAATTCATAAAAATTTCAGTTTCCTGTGTCTTGGTTTTCACTGCCTTCCTGAGTCAAGTCGGTTTATGTTATCACCCTTCATTCTAAGAAACGTGTCTCATAACATTTTTTGGATTAGGGTCTCTAGATACAGTCAGAGCTGAAAAGCAACACTTATACAGTATCAAAGCTATTCTGAGATTGAATGATTTCTGACAAAGATAAAATGATGAAATTGCATTTACAAATTATTAACTTTGTCAACATTTATTAGAGTAAGCCTGCATATGGAGGAAGCCATCAGCTACTTCCCAGTTAGGAAAACTCAACTTAGATTGATTTCTGCACTTTCTCATTTTCACTACGTATTTTAAAGCATACATCCATCTGTGCATAGTATTTTAAACAAAGATACTCCTCAGAACATGCACACTCACTCGCTATAGCTAGAAGAGATACCAGTTACAACTTTTCTGTAGTTACGCTGTGCTGGAGCTATTAAGGGTCGTATTTACCGCACTGTTGGAGCTCAGAGGAACTTCATGTTTCATCAGTGTCCCTAACACTGATATCCACAATAGCTGCGAAAAGAAGACAAGCTGTAACAGGGACTAAGTTGAAGTAGGAGGGAACCTAGCACCATCTGAAAAAAAGTTAAAGACAATCTATATATAAATAAGCTCTTAAAAATGGAAACAGCTCATTTTAAGACATTCTGGTGGGGGTTTTTTTGGAACAGAGCATGAAATGCTGAATTCTGACTCTTATATAGATATACATCTATATACATATATCTATCTTGGATTGCCTAAGCATTTGGTTATTCAAAATACCAAAAACCAGTTAAGAAACGTCTTGTGGCTTAATGTAACGGACTAGAATTTTGACACTATCCTCAACATGCTATTACTTCCTCAAGAAAGCAACGCATCCAAGAGCAATATAATCATGTGGTGCCATAAAGGAGTAACCACTCGACATCAGCTATCTCAGGTTCATATATCTCCTCGGGACATGCACACACAGTACAAATTACTTTTTACTTGATGCCTGGGTGCACAATTACTTTTTTTTTTCTGAAGCATAGAAGAAATACATAATTCATACGGAGCTACACCTCCTGACCCAGTTGTGCTTGTCCTTGCAAGTCGTACCCAGGCCTGCCTGGTTTATTGCCTCAGCTCAACACTGTGAAACCAAGACTGCAATGAGAAAAAAAAATAAATAAATAAAAATGAGATGTTACAGCGACAAGAGCACCAAAGAGGTTACCAGAAGATAATAATCTGCGGAAAATCTCCTCTGCAAAACCTCCCTAAGTGTGACAGACGTGGTGAGAATCAGCACTAAGGCCACGGTCAGCTGCTCACAGCAGCGCCAGCTGTCCAACTTGAGACAAATCACATATTAGTTCCTTTGTGCCGCAAGATATAGCCCCAACATCAACAGAACTGACATGAAGCAGAATCAAAATGGGCACGAAAGGTGCCCAACCTCAGCCTGCCCGTACTAAAGCCAATAGAACAGATCGCACAGACTTTCTCCATCAAACAAGCGATAGGGTAGAGCTGCCATTAAGGGCAGTAATGCCTTTAGGCACAAGAGCCATTGCTGCGATGCCTACAGGTCCGAGGCGTGTGCTTTGCACACCAAGGGGATGTATGGTGACAAGATGGAGGAAAGGCAGAGAACCACTTACTAACACGGATGAGACAGTCCTCACAGGGAGGTATTGTTTCCAGCTGAACTCATTGCTACAGGGTTCGCAGTCAGCTGAGATGAATAAGTCCTTTCACCTCCAAAAGCACTCAGCTGCAGAGTGATTGCTAAGAGAGGTAAAGTGCTTTCACTGCATCGTACCTTCCAGAACACGGAAGGCTGATGACTTTCACCTCTGAAAAATCCTATCAGAGGACACGGCTGTGGCGGCATGTAAGACACCAAGTGCTGGCCCTTTTGAACAGTATCCCCATCCGCTTATTGGAAGTCACAGGAACATACCTCTCCCAAACTTGTAGTGGACAGAGAGAAGACACACAAGAGCTGAGCAAGTGAAACACTACAGTTAAAGTCAACCAAGCAAAATAAGTATAACTACACTCTGTTTTAAACTGGGCAAGTTCCCCAACTGCACCCATCATCCAGCCACACAAACGGATAGAGGAGGAAATATAAAGGTTTGAACAGCGACTCAGAAAGCAACGAGACTGCTGTTGTCAAGAGAAGCAAAGCAAAAGCACCTTACAATTTTTAGGATGCAAAACTGAGGCCCAGCTGTGTGTAGGAGGATGAAGAAGTATCCTTGCACCTTCCTTTTCTATCTTGCTAAAAAGGCAACATTAGCTTAGAACTAAAACAGTAACCCAAGTCTAAAAACACTAAAATGAAGACAGAACAAAAACAAGTACATTACAGCCAGAGTGGCATTACAGCCATTCCTCAATCCACAAAGAGCTTAGGACACTATGCTCTTAACACTCTTCACTAAACCTGCCCCTACAGGTTCCTAAAGCTTGAAGAGTGTTCAGGGAGCTTTCCCCCTCTGGAGAAATCCCAAGGACAAGGTATCATTATGCTTGCTCCCTCCTTCCCTCTGTGGCTCTGTCATGCATCATTTCTCCTTGCCCCAGCAGAATTTTGTCCTGCACTGTAACATTACAGCAGCACTAGAAATTCCTGGAGAGACAGCAGAGTCCCTAATACAGCAAGGCTATAAAGAATGTTGGGTAAATATGCAGTAACAGGTCAGAAGAAGATGAAGCACTTTTATTCCCTTATTTCTTTGGCCTACCTTGTGAAGCACTGCCTTCTAAAGGACAGAGAGACATGAGTGATTTTGGGTTTTTTATTTTGTTTGTAACTCTTTCATAGACCTCGAAAGTTCTGATTCACACCGGCTGAGTGGCTTCTCTCTTCTGTCCTGGCAGCGGAAGGGCAGCTGCCTCTGGTGGAAAGGGCAGGCAGTTCTAGGCAGCTGCATCAAACAGGCAGAGCAAGAGACAGCAGGAACGTACCCACCTGTCTCCAGCCAAGTGAAAAGTAGGTGGCACAATTACAGCTGTGAAAGACACTAGCACAACTGAATGTCCCAAGTTGCAGGACTTCAAGTTTAGCCACGCTTCTTATTCTGGCAGGTTAACAAGGAGCGTAAAGTACCTTGAACAGCAGTAACGGTTTCTGGGCACTAAATCCATTTTTCCTGTGTTCTGCACTCGTAAGAAAATCATTCACTACAGTTAGCACACTAAAGTTCTCAGTTTCAAGTTGAACACAAGTGGAACATCTCAGCCCAACAGGAGAATTCTTAGAAAAATTAAGCTACTTCACCAGACAACTGTTGCTTTAACCCCTACTTTTACATCTCTGTTTCTAATATTCACTGCTGCCTCAATAACATTACTTCCTTTTCTTAATATTTCAAAAGGCATCATTGTGCTGGAGCACATCCAGAGGAGAGATACCAAGCTGGTGCAGGGTCTAGAGTACAAGGCANTGGTTGGACTCTATCTCAGAGGTCCTTTCCAACCTTGAAGATTCTGTGTTTCTGTGACTGTGACCCTCAAATTCCTAAAACAAAAGCAAAAGTAGCAAAGAAATTCCTTAAATCAGTAGCTGAATCCATCTCACAAGAACTTTCTAAGCATTTGTTCCCAATTTTGGTGTAATCAATGCAGCACTAACACAGACTACAGAACAGCTGAATAGATGAAACAAACGTTGAAGTTTCTAATAACTCAAACATTAGAGAAGTCACAATAATCTCAGTGCTGCTCACAGTCTATAGGATACTTACAGGATACTTACACAGCTGCATAATACTGTCAAAAAGGTTTTTTTTAAAAAAAAAAAGCTAATGCCCACAAGGATAAAGTCACTCAGGCTTTTCAGCCTGGGAAGCAGCAGCAACAGTAATAAAGTCTACCATAAAGAACACACACACCCTAAGGCTAAGGCCACAGATAGATGCAGAGCAGGTGAAATGGTTACCATCACTAATTGCTTGCCACTCTTCCCACCAGGGGTGTGAGTGCGTTGTAATTCTACAGAAAGAAAGGATACGCTCCCTCATCCATCTAACCATAAATACAGCCAGCTTTGCCCAAACCACTTTCATCAGGGATTTATGCTCCCAATGCCAAATTGAGCTGGCCTGGAGATGTTATTTTTTTATAGGAGTACTTGTGCATTTCCTTCTTCTGGCAAAAGCACGTGGGACAATAACTCCCTGAGATGAGGGTCTGAAGGCAAAACTATTACATGCCTCTCTCCACAAAGTGGATGAGTTTGTCCCTGTGGCCTAGTTGCTCACACACCAACTGAAGGTCTTTTCATTTGTTTTTCATTAAACCACAGAAGGAAAAGAAGTTGGATGTCTACGTATGCAAGATCCACTCCCTTAACGTAGAACAAACACCTCCCCTAGTAACTCCAGACACAACAGCTGTACCCACACTACATACCATCACACATACCGGGAGGCTTTAGCCTTCTTTTTTGAGAAAAAAAAGAGCAGGCATGTTCCAAACCCCTGCAGAAAGATCCATTTCTTCAGTACATTTTTTGCCCCCAACACAAGAATTCACAAAAATAGCATTTCACTTTGAAAGAGACAAATCAGTATTTATATTAAAGGTTCGATTGCTTTCGATTAATTTAGGCTTTTTTGCTGTGAGAGTGGTTTCCATGGAAATGCAAGCAGACTAAAAACCTGCAACCAGAAGTGAGTCAGTTTTGCCTGTTTATGTCTCCTCAGTTCCCATGGAAACAGACATTTAAAAAAAAAAAAAAGAAAAAAAAAAAAGGATAAAAAGGATAAGGGTCCTGAAATACCTTCAGAAAATCTCCTCCCAGAGCTTTATCTCTTTGGCTGCCTTTCCAGAATTAGACTTGAAAATAACATGGAGCTACAAATAACAGAGTAGTGAGTTGACTTTTTTATGGAGACATCAACAGAATATATCTAGAGATGTTTCAAAAGCCACATTCAAGCTGACAAGTTCAAAATCCATAGCTACAAATTGTAATAATTTAAGTTTTGGTAAAAGTACCTAGAGTAGAATATATATTTCTTTAAATTAATTCCATGCTAATGTAGATAAAAATAAAACAGAGAACAGGAAAAGAGCACCACACTATCCCTGTCCCAAGTATATATCAATACTTCGAGACACACACACACACAAAAAAGCTGCCTTGGAGGAATCAGTCCAGTATTTTCATAACCATAGTTTTTTAAGAGAATCATTCCTTCCTTACAACACAATCATTTTTAAGTTGCAAAATCAGCTACCAGGTTAAGTAACAAACTTCAGTATTAAATTTTAACATGATTATATTCTGTCCTTCAGCTCTGGGTAAAAATGCATTCCTCCAAGCTGATAAAGCAAATCTAAGAGGCACCGTCAGCAAGACTCCACCTCCCATCCTCCTTTTCAAAGAGCATGGGGCACCTTCCCATGCGCTGTCTTCTTCACACTCTACAAGTAACACATCCCTTTCTCCTCAACGTCACATGCACCAGGGGAGGTGGAAGAGATAGGACACAGAGTTATCAGGAAAGAGGCTGCAGAGCATGTCTCAGATTTTCAAAACCAGCTCCTATCACTACCATTACTATGTAACAATTCCCTCACAACTCAGTATCCAGAAACACAACGAACAGAGTTATCATCATCTGCCTCCGCTGCTGCAAGGTCCTTCTAGAATCACAGCTAAACCTGATACCAAACTTCTTAATTCCTAGGTTGTCTCCCGCATCACATTATCAGTTCTACATGCTTAGCACACCTCCGTGCAACTCGGCTCTCTTAATCAGAGGGCTGCAGCATCTGTCATTGTTGCCCGTCTGGGAAGAACGTGCAAGGACGGCGTACATCTCTTACCACTACTGTCAGAGACTGAAGCTGCATTACAGAAATCAGGAAAGAAAAAAAAGGAAAAGGAAAGCTCACCTCCGTCCTGAACACTGTTCACATATACCCAAGGATCACCAGAGCTCAAAAGGCCCTCACATAGTGTTACACAACACTTTTCTGCACTTGGCTTCTGCTCTGAGAACTAACAACGTATTGCCACCAACATGAAACAAGGCTCAGGGGAAGAGCAGCCAGCCATGGTACTCACTAAAAGGATGAGAGAGGGGCAGCAGTAGCTGGAGGTTTGTCTTGAAAGGAAGCAGCAGTTGAACTTAATTCAACCTTAATTAGTTCACATTAGCTGAATTCAATCTATTCTTGTCACAGGAAAGATAAGCCTCAGAGAATTAATTCTTCCCTGTTCTCCTTTGTGTTTTGGCAAGGTGCAGAGTCACACAGTAAGGGGAACAATCTCTCATAACTAAGGCATCACTCAAGGAGGACAGATTTAAACTTAAAAGGAGATGGTAAGAGAAACATTGATGTGTATCTTTCAGTCTCTCCAGAAGTTTATCCTCCTTTCTTGGAGGTGTCAGAAGTGCAAATAAACAAATTACTTTAGCTATTCATTTACTTGAGCAGCTAAATATACAGACAGGTCTCAGCATGACTAGATTCCTTAAAAAGTTACCGTTCAAACTCATCCATAACAACAACATACACAGGCATTTTCTAAAACCTTAGAACAAACCACACAAGCAGCAGCAAGAACTATTTTTCATCATACCTATGGCAAATTTATTTGTGTCCGTTACTAAATACAGGTGTCAGGTTTATGAAAAGCAGTCTCTGAAGAGATTGCAAAGGTGTCAGATGTCGGGATCAGCTTAGCTTCATGCCTCCTCTAGCACAAAGAGCAGAACAAAGACAAATGTGACTACTGAAGTCAGGGAGTCACTGCCACACAGAATAAAGACACTGGTCACAAGAAAAGAGGGAATAATTTAATAAGAAGATAAATTACACGTAAAAGTCAATGATCTCAGATTATTAAGCACCCCAAAATTAACACAGCTAATTTAGCATTGCCTTTCGGGACAGCAGCATTATCACATCATTCTTAAAGAAGTTTACAAGGTCATATACTGAAATGTAATTCTGGAAATAAAAATCACAAACAGCTATCAAGCACCACCTGAACTTATCAAGGTTCTCCTTCAGAAAATAGAAAGTATAATTGCACCATTATACATTGTATCGTATTACACATGCCCGAGGAAGCCTAATCATGGTTAAATGAGCAATTTCAATTCTGTCATTGGTTAACTTCTAAGAGCTTATTTATAGAAGCTTAACATTAACTCTCCCTATCAAGTTTCCCAGTACAGGCTTTAAAATTTGAACTTTAAATCTGCATAGGCTCCTCATGTAAAATTACACGATAAACAAAACATTTCTGTATACATACAAAATCGCGAAGA
This sequence comes from Nycticryphes semicollaris, assembly GCA_013400055.1. NCBI lineage: Eukaryota > Metazoa > Chordata > Aves > Charadriiformes > Rostratulidae > Nycticryphes > Nycticryphes semicollaris. Next base: position 52,275 of record VXBJ01002738.1, on the reverse strand, counting down.
TCAACTGAAAACCAGTACCACCTTAACTGTTTTCAAAAGTAATCACATAAAATTTTGCCCTCTTATACTAGACTGCCGTTTACACTAACATTTCAAGAAGCACAATATAGATGATATATTGTGTGTGATATTTAAGACCAGTCATAAAGTGTCTGGAAGAAAAGGAACAATGATACAGCCTGTATCAGTTGTGACAACTGATAAAAAGACCAATGAGCTAAATCTTCAAACTAGCATCATTGAAGATGCTTAATGCCAACACCGCAACTTCCAAGAATAAAAGAAGAATGCATTTGAGACACACGATTAGAAAAACGGAGACACACGTCTGAAAAGGAGTCTGTGACATCACCTCATGGTCCTCCTGTCAGAACACCCTGGGTACCAAAAAGCAGCCACTACGCTCAATGGAAATTACTCTAACTAGTCTGCAACTTAAAAAGTCATTTCTCTGGGTAAAAGATGGTTATAGAAAACCACAATATTTGCCTGTAGATGGACAACACTACATTGCAAGGCACAGTTACACCAAAACTCCCCAGGGCATGGCATAAAATAACAAATAGTACACAAAACTAAAAGGCATAAATTCCAAAGAGGCAAAACCTGAAGAAATTTATAACCCAGGAAGGAAGCAAAGGATGGCAGGAGGTAAAATTTCTTAACACCATCATGTGGTAGCAGATAAGGCAAATCTGCTCTTTTAACTGCATTCTCTACTTATTTTGATGCCAGAAAGATTTTCTATACCTCATCCACAAAAGTGCTAGTTTTCAGAAGGTCACAATCAAGATTTTTGAACATTAAGAACCTGAAGAAACAATCCCTGCTCGGAAAGACACTATGCATCTCCTGTTACAAATTCAGTCTTTCAATACCTGTGTTAGTGTCAGACCCCTTAGCAGTCCTCCTGTCAAAAACACTGCATCAGCACCAATGTCATATCCAAGTCACCGTCTGTCATGCAAAACTTCTTAGACCACATAACAACAGATATGGAGCACGCAGAAGTAGAAAAGCATTAAGTTTAGTAAGCACTGCAGTAGAAACCTCCAGCAGCACGCACAGAAATGCAACACAGAGAAGACGGAATTTGACCGATGGCTTTTTGTCAGACAGAAAAACAATCCTTCTGGATCATTGTTTCTCAGCCGCTTGATTCAGGGTCGGCTGTGAGACATCCCAAACACCCCATGGAACAGCTGCAAAGAAGGCTGGCTTATGTTTTGGGCAGGAGTAGGAGAGGAGGGAATTGTTTTCTTGCTTTTATATTTTCAACAAAAAATTCTCATATGCAAGCAAGAAAAGAAGCAACACAACAGAAATAAGAGCAGTAACTCAGCAATCAAACCTCAGCCTAATTTATATCTCATTGCAATTAAAACCTCCTATGGCATTACTGCACAGTACAATCCTCAGATTGTATTCAATGAGGTCAGATGTCTCTTTGGACTTAAAACGGTTGAGAGACATCATTGTAGGTGACAGATAGTTGGCAGATAATAACATGGAAGACAAACAGAAGATGAGGATTTCTGAAGGACAAAGTAACATGATGAGATAACCAGTATATATGATTACAGAAAGAAAAATCAAGCAGAGAATAAACCCGTGTCTTAAATATTTTAAAGTGTACAAAAAGATTGAGGGAACAAAAGCCTCAGCACACAAACTCATTACTTTGATAATTAGGAATCATAAACTAACACAGAATACTCTAAGAACTGAAGGCTCTAATACTAGATTTATAGAGCGTGAACTTGCTTTTGTGCCCAGTAATAAAAGTAAAGCCATAAAGAGCATTAGGTAATCACAAATTCAACCCCTTAAGTATACTAAAAGCTCCAGCATTTGATTGGGCTTAATCACATCCTTCTAATACTACTAAATCAGAACCTCCTCAGTACTAGTGCAACTATTTAACAGACATTTTAGGGATCCCAGAAACAGTCACACCATGTCCATACTTACTTGAATCCTCCCATCTGAGAAGGTGCAACTTCCAAGCAGAATAGTACAGAAATCCCAGTACCAGAAAGAGGCAGAGGGCTAGCAGCACGTTACGCATAAACACCAACAGTCCCATCTTCACATTAACTATGCTCTTCTACATGACCTGAGAAAGAAAACCAGGTTGAGGTTGGAGCCACCTTCTCCAACAGTCATCCTGCCAAAACGCACAATCCCACGCCCACCGTAACACGCAGATCCAAACCCACGCTCCTCACAAGGGTAAAGCACACCAATTACCCAAACCACATCAGGGAAATAAGAAAAACCACCCTGAGCAGCTGCCTTTTTGTTTGTTTGTTTGTTTGTTTTGTTTAGTTGGGTGGATTTTTTTGGTTTTTTCGTCGCAAGGGTAAATGCCGTTCCGGAGAGGCAGGAGGTCACCGCAACGCAGTGACAGGGCACCAGCCCAACTCCCTCTTCGCATGTACGCTCCAACCCACTTCGGAAAATCTGTCCCACACCCGGCACGGCCGAGGAGGCCTAGCCAACACAGGAAGCCCCAGACTTGCTACGAAGGAAAGCCAGGGGCTGCCCGGAGGTGTCCCAGGGGCAGAGGGGCCCGCAGGAGCCCACCCAGGGGGAAGCGAGTCTTCTCGCTCTCGCCGGGACCTGCGTTGCCCTGAAGGCGGGGACAGTACCGGGGGAGCGGTGCTCGCCTAGCCCGAGCAGGATGGCAGCTGGCCGCCGGCTGACAGCTGCCAACGGCCGCCTGGAATCCGAATTCG
>VXBJ01002738.1:29454-49490 GCA_013400055.1 Nycticryphes semicollaris | reverse complement strand
CGCCTCGTCGGGCCGAGCCCCGCACGCCTACACAGCAGCGGGCCGCTAGGGCCGGTCCTACCCTCGCTCTCCCTCGCCCCTCCTCACCCGGCCGCCGCCGGCCCTGGTCGTTCGGCCGCCAGCTGCGGCCCCCGGGCGCGGGGCTGCGGGCGCCGCCATGCCGGGCACGGCGCAGCGGGACCGGCCGCCGCCGGGCGCGCTGCTGAGANCCATCAATGGCACTGTACTGTTCCCCCTCCCCTGTCACTGCACCGCTCTGATCCCCCCTCCTGGTATTGCACTGCACTGCGCTGCTCTGCCTCCCTTGTCACTGCACCTCTGATCTCCCCTCCCATCACTACCACTGCACTGCACTGCACTGGTCCCCCTCCCCTGTCACTCCACCGCTCTGATCTCCCTTCCCATCACTGGCATTGGCACTGCACCGCACCGCACTGCTCCTCTTCCCCTGTCACTGCACCACACTGCCCTCTTCCATCACCACACTGCACACACCCCCATTTCCAGTGGCTACAGGGTGCTTCTCCGCTCTTCCCTAGTCATGCCTGACATTGCTCCTTCAGATTGCAGCAGCAATCCCGTGACTTCCCATGACTTCCCGTCAACTTATCGGCACCTCTAAACCACTGCAGTGCCTTCAGGCACTCCACGATGCCGTCCCTTCCTCCAGGCACTGCAGTGGCTGTCAAGCTCCACATTGTGACAACGCTCCAGCTGCAGCACTGCACTGCACAGCACTGCACCTTCCTCCAGCTGAGACACCTCCAAATCTTGCAGCCCTGACACTGGACCACCTCTCCCTCCCATGCAGCATCCAAACAACAACACACCATGGCCTCACCTTTAGTCACTGCACTGCAATTTTGTTGCACTGCCCAACCTCCAATCACTGCTCAGAGCAGTCCCTGACCTCTGCTCTGCCTAGTCGAACCTGCAGGCTCTGCACAGAGCAGACCAACCTAGCCACTGCACCACACTGCACCTAGCTGTGCCACACTGTCCAGTTAGCACCCAGTCACTGCCCCTTTCGCACTGTCCTACAACTTCTGCAGATCCTCACACCATACCATACCCAACAAGGTCCTGCCCAGAGACTGCACAGTACTTCTCCACCTCCCTGAGCTTCCCAGTGCTGCACAGCCTCCACCACTGGACCATGCTGGGCAGCACAGCCCACCCCAGCTGCCCTCCCACAGTGGGGCACAGCTCACAGCACAGCCAGCATCACTTCCACATGCTTCCCAGTACATTGCGGTCTCCACCACCTCCCTGCACACATGCTGGCCCACACCTCACCCTTCCCATGGCATCGCCCTCCTCTCCTCTGGCCCCGCAGTCTTGCTGAGTACTCCTAATGCTTGTCAGGCACAGGCAACGTGAGAAACACAAATATAAGGCAGCACAGGGGGAAACCCCACCTGGAAGGAAAAAGACCATAAGGAATAAACCTACATAGAATCATAGAATCAATCATAGAATCATAGAATGGTTAGAGTTGGAAGGGACCTTAAAGATCAAGTTCAAAACCCTGCCCATGGCAGGGACACCTCCCACCAGACCAGGTTGCTCAGAGCCCCATCCAGCCTGGCCTTGAACACTCCCAGGGATGGGGCATCTACAACTTCTCTGGGCAACCTGCTCCAGTGCCTCACCACCCTCATAGGAAAGAACTTCCTTCTGGTATTTAATCTAAATCTCCCCTCTTTCAATTTAAAACCATTACCCCTTGTTCTCTCACTACACTTCCTGACAAAGAGTCCCTCTCCAGCTTTCTTGTAGGCTCCCTTAAGATACTGGAAGGCTGCCCTAAGGTCTCTCTGGAGCCTTCTCCTCTCCAGGCTGAACAACCCCATCTCTCTCAGCCTGTCTTCATAGGAGAGGTGCTCCATCCCTCTGATCATCTTTGTGGCCCTCCGTTGGACTTGTTCCAACAGGTCCATGTGCTTCCTGTGCTGAGGACTCTAGAGCTGCACACAGTACTCCAGGTGGGGTCTCACAAGCGCAGAGTAGAGGGGTAGAATCATCTCCCTCAACCTGCTGGTCATGCTTCTTTTGATGGAGCCCAGGAGGCAGGTCACTTTCTGAGCTGCCATCTTCAGGACAGTAAAGGATTTCCTGTTCCTACCCTTCATGAGTCACTGATAACACAAGGACTAGTCACATCACTTCAAGGGAAATTAAGTAGGATTGTATCCAGCATGGTGGCAGTTCCCACTGCCCGCGAGCCCAAGTGCCAACGCTGACCAGCACCAGCACACACCGCCTCGCACAGCACAGGGCCAGCTGAGCAGTTCCTGAGCCTGCTCCCGGGCACTCAGCGAGAGGCAGAGCCCACGCAGGTCACAGGAAGAGCCGGCAGGGGTTCACACAGCTCCACCTTTGCAGCCAGAATCCCCACTTTGTGTTCAGCGTGAGTGAAGTCAGTGCAAGCTGGCTGCATGTGCTGCACCTGCTCAGCCGGGTTCATAGATCACCTCTGCTCCTCTGCAGATACACATGCTGCACTGGCATCCAGTTGGGACTTTTTTATTCCAGTAACAACTTCTAGACACAGCACAGGATCCAAATAGACTTGTGCCACCATCCAAGTGTCACTGGCACCATCATCCCCCCATGGAGATGCATGGAGAGGGGCCACAACCACATCCATGCTGCCCAGACCGACCCCCTGCTCCCCAGGGCTGATCCGCTGGGGACACGGGTTGCTCTCAGCTGGCTGACGCAGCTCCTTTCCTTCCAGCTTCATGGTGGGCTAGTGGCTGGGGCTGGGCTGGGCAGCCTCCTCTGCTGGCCCCCACTCAGCCACCAGGCTCATTTCCTCCAATAATGCCACCAACTCCTGCCCCACATTGCGTCTGGCCGGAACTCCACTTTGCTTTACAGACACTTCTGCTCCTCTCTTCCCTCCTCCATCCGTCCAGTTGCATAAGCCGGGTCTCTTCACCCTGCCTCAACTCCCAGTGGCACAGAGCTGCCTGTGACGCCTGCCACCACCGTGCCACATCTGCTCTGACCATCCTCAAATCTCACCTAAACCACCCTGATTCTAATGCCTCTGCTTTCAGAGTTTAAACCCCACGGTCTGCAGGCACAGCGGGTGATCTGATTTTGCTGATAAGATAAGCGAGACCTACAACATGAAGCCAGGTAGCAACAAGGCTGGGACTTGCTCCTGAGCCCACATTTGTCACTCGAGAAACTCTACCCGCCATTATCAGGAGTCGGCGTGCTGGAAAGAGCCCAGGATGAAGTCACACTTCTTGCCAGGCTGGAAAAAACTCAGGAGGCGAGTGCCGGGCATCGATAGAAATCAGTTACCAGCTCCCGGCAGCTGTCTAACAGCCACAAGATGAATTAAGGCAATGATGAGTGGAGTGATTTGGTTCGAGTAGCAGGGCTTTAGTCTGAACATGTTCCTCCTTAGCTTACATGTTTCATTCGCAGGCAGATGTCAAGCTGGATGTTGCTAGGAGATCGACAGCAGGGGAATAATTAAGTCTGATTAAATCCCATCATATTGCCGTGCCGCTTTCCAGAATGCTCTGGGGCTTTTCAAAGCCAAACTGACCAAATGAAAGGGCAAGAGCTGCAGCCCACCCTGCTCAACAAAGACCTACTTGTGGTCAATCCTCTGAGCCTTGGGACAGTGCCCGTGGCTGCCCACGTGTCTGTAGAGCATTTCCCACAGCAACACTGGCCACAGGCTGAAAAAAGAAGGTTCTGGCAGAGGGCACAGCTGGTGGGTGCATTATCTGGTAACTCAGGATGGTCGGTGCCCAGAGCAGGCAGTGAGAGGTCCTACACCACACATCTCTGCATCAGCCCTACATGCTGCTTGGGGGACTCATGTTGGACTAGATATAACCCAGTGCCCTAGGTCAAAGCTGTGCAAGGGGCCAGGCGCTGGTTCAATCACCCACATCCCTGGCAGGGTTTGGGCACGTGAGTGCCCAAATGAAGCTTCCTCCTTCCCTTCCTCTGGAAGGAGCCCGCCCGGGGCATGCCGAAACTGTTCTGCAAACACACCTCACACATGGTGCTGAATACCCCAGGGCGTTCCCACTGAAACGATGCCTGCTTGCTTTTTTCTTTCACAGCGGCTGAGCTGAACATTATACGGGGTGACACGTAAAGATAAATAACAGCTACAGGTTCTTTTCCCATCAGTAAATAAAGTCATGCTGTAACTATCTGCATCGATTGCCAAACACACACACACATCAGCCTCCGGGCTGCCTCTGTAGCAAGACTGCTAATCTCATTGACTCCCTGCCCTATAAAAATTCTCAATCTAATACTCACACTGTAATCCTTCCTCCCAAATTACATGTCATCAAATCACACCTGATACTAATTAACATAGCATTTTACTATTAATTAAATGCCACTAAATGCCACAGCAAAGATCTCTTTCCAGTAAAGGGTAGACAGAGATTACCTCTGCTGATGCACAGGCTCAGGAAATGCAATCTGGACTGTAAGACACTCATTTATTGTTTTTATCTCTCTGGCTAAACTTGCCTCATCTCACGCACTCAGTACAATACTATTTTCAAACACAGGGTCTGAGCGTGATAAGTTTGCGGACAGCATTTTAGATTTCTGGTGCCCTGGCTACTCTAAGAACAGAAATGCTGAACAGCATTGTCAGCAGTCCCACAGAACACAAGCTAAAACAAACTGAACTTGCCTGAAAAATTCTGCCCCCCTCCAGATGTATTCAACAGCAAAGAGCCACACTTACCGCTGCCGGGGGCAGGTGAACACCCGGAGCGTGCTGCCTGACCGGACCACGCTTCCCAAGGTCTTCCTCAGCTGAAATGATCCAACGATCCTGCCTGACACACGGCTGTAGGTGTGGGAGCAGCCGGCCAGCACGCCACTCAGCGGTTCATCTCCTTGCATTAATTCCGATATGCTATGTTTGGTTCATGCATATTTTCCAAGAAAGGAGGTAGGCTGGAATTGAAGACAAGCGGTGGAGACTCCCGCCTTCCTGGGTCTGTTTCAGGAGTCCCTCACCCTCACGTTCAGAAGTGCATCCCACATCCCTGTGTCTGGCTTTAGCTTGCAGACATACCATTTTGTACTGCCTTCTGCTTGATTAAAGAGCCTTTCAGAGCTTGGCATTTTCTCTTTGTGACACTACACATATGCTGCAAGCAACCCCCTTCTCATCCATCTTTCTGATAAGCTAAATATACCAAGTCTCTTAATTCTCGTACTGCCAGGCTTTTCCTCCCACCCTCAAGCCATTTTTTGCATTTCTGCTCTACACAGCCTCTCCGATTTTCCTAAATCCTTTTCAAGATGTAGAATCCCACAATGCTTTGACACAGGGATTAAATCTGCCTTTTCCTGTTCTCTGCCTCACAGGGTTGTGTTGGTCCTTTCTCCCAGAGCGTCAGACTAAGCATTCAGACAGGATTGTCCTAAATCTTTTCCAGACCCACCACTGACAGTTTAGAGCTGCATGAGGTGGCCAGTGCATGTCTCAGCTGCACATCCAGGACCCTGATGTGTGCAGCTGAGTGATGGGGGACACTCCACTCCCACACACCTCCCTCACCTGCTCCCTGTCCCAAGATCACAGATGTTGTGGCTGCCTCTACAGCAGCATCCCAGACCAGTTTGCAAAGATGGGCTTGCACCCACAGCAAACACAACGTGGGTGCCATGCCTGCAAGTCTTTGGGGGGCTAAGAGACTATGTGCAGGCAGAATCCAGTGGGATTTCCCTCTGGCAGTGGTTGTTTTACCCAGGCAGCCAGTACCTCCTTTTCCCAGCATGTTCCCACAGGTGCACGTTGCCCATCCAGGCTTGGACACAGAACCCACCACAGGCAAGAGGGGTATTTTTGGGGGGGTCTTAGGAAGCTAAGCCTGGCAGGTGTGCTGAACCCTTGTGAGCTCTCCAGGAGCAGACATCCTGTCTCTCAGTAGGTGACTGTGCTGTGAAATGGAGGAGAGCACAGAACCGAGTGGTGCCTTCCAGCACTCAGGCTGGTTTGTGTGTGATGTTGAGGAAATATTTTGCAAGGCCTCTTGACATTTTCCCCAACCTGCCCTCAGTGACAGCAGTCAGGGAGGAATCCAGTGCACTGCCTAGTTACTGGGCTGCACACCATGAAAACAGCCTCTCAAGAATAATAAACCGGGTGGAGTTTCCATCTTTAATTCTGTCCCTTTAAGATACCAGCTCAAGTAGTCTTTGTACATTTACCATCTGAAGGGCTTTCTTTCTCCCTCAATGAAGCATACCTGAGATGTGGGAGTGAAACAGGGACCCTTTCCCAGCCCACACCCCACCACTGGATATCACAGTGTGCTTCCTTGCAATGGTACTGCCAGAATGTGGAAGGAGCCCAGCTTCAGCTGTGCCTGTACTGCCTCTCCAGAGCTGGGAGCCCTTCAGATTCTGAAACAACTGCTGAATAAACCTGAATTTCAGAGTCAGTTAGAGCTGCAGTGATCATGAACCCTGATGATCTCATCTCAAGCCCTCCAGCCAGGCATCACCTCCTCCCCTTTCATGCCATAAAAATAGCTGAAAGGGGCAGGCAGGGCAGGCAGACCCAGTCCAGCTGCTGCCTCCTCTCAGTCGTGTCAAGAGTGACCCCAGCTCACATGCTGTCGCAGAGGGGAAGGTATTTGGCACAGCAGTGGTGCAAGGAGAGGCTGCAGCTCCCCAGACCAGTCACATTCATGCCACTAGCCCAGGTAGTTCACAAACAACATTTTGACGACGTAATCATGGGCTCTCCTGAACGCATGTGTTAATTTAACAAATACTGGGCAGGTGGGAAACTGGCATAATTCAAAGAGCCAAAGCAATGTGCAGAGAAATGGCAGAGAGCCCCAGACTGCTGCTGGGGAGGTGAAAGCACAGCTGAGGGCATCCTGGGGGGCTGCATTACACGGCATAGACCTTGTAGGGAAACTCCTCCCTGAGTAAAAGGAAAGGTCTGACTGGTAAGAGCAGGAGCATCCATATGGCGAGCTTCAGCTTCTACCCTGCCATCAACAACGACACAGGATTTTAATTAAAAGTACACATTATACAGAATTAATAAGTCTCATGACAGATTAACACGCGCATTAATATCTTTGTTTTGAAGTCTGTCAGTAGAGCCCAGTCTTAATGGCGAGACATCAACAACGGGGAGCGTACCTAAGATACCCAGTGATCATTTCCCAGTCCAGTGCTGTTTAATAGTTTTTAAAATCAACTATCTAGGTGACAAGGTGAAAGCTTACATTTGTGGCTGATAAAATACTGAACAGGCTATTTGCTGCTACAGCACGATGGCCTGACAAAACCATCACAACCCACGGCACAGTAATGGGCTGCAAAGGAAGATACGTGGGTACGGAGAGGACAGACTGTACTGCAGGGTAGAGGCTCTCCCAGAAAGCGGGGCGGGGGTTGGAACTGAGGAAAAGAAGCCAAAAAACAGAGCACTGTCCCCACACACAACTGCTGCTATGAGCCTGCATCAAAGAACTTTGGCTCCGAGAGAGCCAGAGGCGCAAGGAGGGGATTTCTGAGCAGACACACAGCAGAGCTTGTGCCTCTCTGCAGCTCTGGCAAAGCCAACTTGATGTCCGCTCCAGCTCTCCAAACTTCATCACGGATACAGGAATCCTGAGGAACAGCAACACCAGTGCAAAACAGGAGCTGAGGCTTGGAAATGTGGCGAATAAAGCTGTGTGGCTTAGAAATATGGCGAATAAAGCTGTGTGAGACGTGAGGAACATGGGATGCTGCCCCAGTAGAAGGTCTCCTCGCTGATGCAGAGAGCGGAGCACTGCTATGGGCAGTGTGTCAGCCCGGCAGAGCAGGGTGAGGGGTCCAAAGGTGCAGAGATGATGGAAAAAATCAAGTCTGAAACTAACTACATTTCTTTGCAATACAGTTGCTGAAGGAGCTGCCATCCCCACTGCGCAGCAGCTTGCTACTAAATAAAATTAGATAGTCTTGAGTTTTAATTTAATTTTTCATTATCTGTGGCAAGACAAAGGGTTGCCACATGGGCACACTTGTTGTTTCACCCTGATCCGTACACAACCCTTGGTTCACCCCTCCTTCCTGGATGCATGTGGGGAAGCAGCTCCAGCAGCCAAGAGGAGGCCAGGAGTGATTCCTGGGTGCTGGAGAAGGAAATGGGGTGGGGGGTGTGGACAAGCTCAGACGAGGACAGTCTTCTTGACCTGCTCTTCCAGCTCATGCCCATGTGGTTTTTTAAAATCAGGCACCACTCAGCCTGACCTGGTTGCATGGCGTTACACTGCTCTGAACCACAGGCAGCACTCGTGTCCAACCTTTTACCCAGGCAATGCCACATTTCCAGCCTGGAGCTGTGGTCATTTTTTAATTAATTGCACAAGCAAGCCTTGTCACCTTGAGCTGGCCCGTTGTGGTGACGGAGACTCACACCTTTGGGCTCTTCTTTTCAATCTGCTGCCTGAATTCCAGCTTACCTGTGGCTGCTCCCTGCTGCCTCTGAACCTGAGTAACACACCAGCTATCTTCACCCAACACAGCAACCAGCTTTGCTGCTTGTACTGGTCTTTCCCAAACACATCTAAAGGGAGCTGGTGCCAAAACCCCCAGGGTAAGCGCAGCAGCCCATGGCTCTGCTGTATCAGCCCCCACCTTGTGTTTTCAAACACATTTGCATCGCCCTGATCACTTCCTTGTGCGCCCCAAGGAAATGGGGACAAACCGGTGTCAATCCCAGGTGAGCTGCACTCCCCAGCAGCTGAATCATGCCCCATTTGAAATTTCATGTTGTCATTCATCCATACTTCAGACACAGATTGTGGCCATATGTCCCCCCCCCTTTTTTTTTTTTCCCCAGGCTGGGGCAGAACTGATGGCATAGGTACCAGCACACTTCTTTGGAATAAGGCATTTCACATCACCTTTGCTGGCCCCAGTTCTTGCATGATTTTTTATAAAAAGCATTGATTTTGCAACATGGCAGGAGCCACAGGCTGCACCCCCCATGTGGGCAAGTGCCCCTTCTCAAAACACTCTGCGATGCATGGAAGGACACCAAAACCTCCCAGGCCACGCTCTCAGAGTGAAGACACAAAGAGTGTCTTCACCCAAGAGTGGGACAAGCCCGATGCTTTTGAAAAGGACCAAGGAGACAGGATGCAGCAGGGGTGGCGGGTGGGAGAGAAGAGGCAGTGGGAGAAAAGGGAAAGTGACAGACGACTCGAAGACTTTGCGTGAATCCTGCCAGTTCTCGGGAAGGCAGTGGGAGGAGGTCCTGAAGCTGCTGGCACAGGTGCTTCACCCGTGGGCACAAGAGCATCTGTCTGACACAGGAACACAGGAAGCTGGGCTGGCAAGGGCCCAGCTGAGGTTGCCCCAAGACATCCCGGTGTCTGCCTTGCTCCTGGGTGCTGAGGTGGGAAAGGGAAAGAAGGAGAGGAGCCCACCCAGTGTGGGGTGGGCTTTAGGGGTGAGCAGGGCTGTTGGGGGAGGTGTACCTAGGTACATGGGAGTGCAGCACACTGAACCCTGCGCTGCAGGATGTGGCCAAGGTTTGGAGGCATGAGCACACCGTGTTTTGGAGAATCAGCATTTGTGTCAATCTGGGTATTTTTGCAGCCACTTTGTGTCACAAAGTGTTTGCACAAACCAGGGGAAATTGCTTACAGGTGCTGGGTGGGCTGGCAGGACCTGGGCTAACAGCAGCCATGAGGAAGCAGCTGACAGCCACAGGCAGGGGACACTGACAGAGGGCGTACAAACGTCTCCCGCTATACATCACCAACATTCACACAATCCCACTGTAGTAACTACAAGTGAAAATGGGGCTAGAGAGGGGACACTGGAGAGGGTCCTAAATATAGCTGCCAGCCACAGCAGCCTTATTTTCTAGCTTGGGGGCAGATCTAGCCCACCCAACCCAGCCACAAGCACACCAGGGCAGAACTCAGCCTCTCCAGCAAAGCTTCCCCCGTTTGCTGCCCCCAAGAAACCAACTCCCTGTGCCACAGGGGAGAGAGTCTGGAATTTCTGCGGACACTACCTGTGCCACTGCTACACTGGGGGAGGCTGGCAGGTCCACAGGGCCAGGCAGAGGTGGCTGCCCAGGGACGGAGCTTTCCAGGACTCGGCACCTAGAAGAGGAAGGTTTGCACCTGCAGCAGGGACTGGGGAAACTAACCACAGCAAGCAGTTGGTACCAATGACATCCTCCTTGACAGACTGGTTCCTGGTGGCTGGGGTAGATTAGCATCGCTGATTTGTGTGCCCACTCAGACAGGTCCTAACACAGGAGTCCAACAGCTACAGCCCATCTGGGTTGGTGTGTGAGACCTGGCATGAAGCTGGGCAGAGCAGCCTGCCCAAGCCCAGCTCCTCTCTAATCCAGCCATAGACCCTGGCACAGCTGGGAGCTTTGGGCTCTTCCCCCCTCCGCCAACACACAGGACACAGCCATGGCTTAGCATTCTCACCTCTCAGCACTGATGTGTCAGTGCATGTCCCCAGAGCATCAGGCACCCTCTTCATGCCAGGCATGCCCAGTAATGCTGGGGGATCAGCTGCAGACAAGCCTAGCAAAGAAGGACAGCCTCCTGGCCCAGATCTCCTATCTTCCAGCATCTCACCACTCTTTACTCTCTGCCAACTGCATTCTCATACAGAGCTCTCCCCAAAGGGGAGGTTTCGATCCGTTCCTCTGTAATACTTTCCTGAGTCTCCGGCCCCACAGGGAAAGAAAAAAAATCTCCAGGGCTCATGGGGTTCCCCATTTCTGTGACAGCAAGTGACCACGTGCAAGCATATTGCTGCCCACACTTCAGTCCCACAGCAGCATTTGTGCAGATACCTCCCTCCTTTGCTTCACAAGCTGGGACACATCCTCAAGCTCAAGAACTGATGAAATCTGGGGGGGTAATTAACCTGCTCTCTCAAGACTGGTGAAGCTGTGTGAGTCCAGGAAAAGGATTGAGGCATCCTGCACCAACAGCTGCCCCCAGCAAGCCCACCAGCCACTGAACATGGGCAGCGCTGCCTTTCCTGGGGGGAAGGTTGTGGCTCCAGCCCCCTGGCACACCACAGCCCTGAGAAGGCGTGCCGGAGGCCCACACTCCTCCCATTGCACTAGGCAGCTGCCAGGCGGAGAGGCATCTTGTGGTCCGGATGTGGGACGAGCCTGTCATCTCTCCGTCATCAGCGCAGCCAGGCCTAAAAATATCCTGGGAGTGGGCAGACAGTGGTTGTGCTACAGTCTCCGTTAAGCAGATGGAAATGGCTAGTCCCTGCCAGTTCCTCTGCCCTGCACCAGCACAGAGTGTTGGCAACCTGTGCTGTGCCTCTGTAATCCCCACAGCAGAGGCGTGCCAGGGACAGTGCTTGGCACAGAGCATCCTGGCCAGGCACAGTAGCACTCTGGGGCTGTCCTGGCTGCGGAGGAGAGGCAGCTCCGCCGGGATCATCCCTCCTGTGTGCACAGGACTGAGCAGGGCAGGGAAGAAAAAGGGGAAGGGGGCTTTCCACAGCCCACTGCCAGGAACCCCCATCAATGATGAAAGGGGTTGCTGCCCAGATGCAACAATTGGTCTGATGGGAGGTGTCGCTGCCCAGGGCAGGGTGTGGGACTGGATGGTCTTTAAGTTCCCTTCCAACCTGAACCATTCAATGATCAGGGAAGGGGTGGAGGCACCGAGGCACCACCCCCGGAGGTTTTTAAAAGACTGTTTGACATAGTGACATGGTAGTTTTGTGCCTTTTTTTNCAAAGTGACAGCACTGGGGGTGCAAGCTGGGTGTGACAGGGAACAGGAGTGCAAGCTGCTGGAGCAGCAGCAGAAAGGCAGGCTCAGGCCTCAGCCCACGGGAAAAGCCAGAGCAGCAGAAGAGCAGAGCTGAATTTGCAGCTCGTCCAGGAAGAGGGCTGGCTTTGTGCCCTGCAACAAGGCAGCAAAGGGTAAAGCCATCAGCTCCTCCCTTCCCATCCCTGTACATCCCAGGGGCTGACAGCGAGAACTGCTGCTGACACTGAGCCTCGGGCAGTCATCCACCCAATAAACCCAACTGAGTGGGAAAAGGAGCAGAGATACTGCTGGGGGAGCCAGAAAGGATGCACCAGCTCTTGTAAGAATAGCTCACAGAATGAAGGCATGAATCCAGCCCCAAGCACAGACTCTGGCTCTGACACAGACTCGTGGCCACCAGGCAGAGCCCTTGCCTTGCCCTTGGGATGCTGGCTGGTCAGGGCAGGAGGAAGGGTTTTTTTGGGAAGGCAAACACAGCCCTGTCAGAGCTGCAAGACACATCCAGGGTCAGGTTCATCAACACATACACAGGCTGGTCCTCTTACCATCTGGGTATTCCCAGGAAAGCTGCTGCCCCAAAGGAGCCCATGTTCAGGGCAGAGCACACCATGGCAGGGTAAACACTGGCCTTACAGCACTGCCTTTGCAACAGGCAAGACGCTCCTTCAGGCAAGAAGCTCCCTTACATGTGGGCTAGGAGCCCAGGATCACGCAGGGACTGACAAACTCCTACCCAGCTGCTCTGCTAGCTCCCATCCCACCACGAGCTGTGTCATCCCTCTGTAGCCATCTCCTCTCTCTTGCTCCGGAGCTGGTCAGCAAAATACCTGTCCACCTTTTTCCCAAAGCAACAGCACATGGAGACCACATTTTACTGCCCAGCGCAGCATCCCACAGCCCTCTCAAGTGCATGAGCTCCTACTTGCTTGCCTTAAGGACACATTCCACATGGCTTTCAGCCACGAGACCTGAAGCACCCTCTGCATTTGTTGCTGCTGTGCATGACTGCTGGGGTGCATGAAGCCCATCAGTACCCTCATGGGCCCTCCACCAGCTCACGAGTGGCTGCAGGACTGTGGAAGAAGAGGGGACAGGGCAGCCCTGCCCTCTGCTGCAGTATTCCTCCTGGCAGTATGCAGACACATTTCTAGCAAGATCATCTGGCCTCCAGGATATCAGCTGAAGGGCACATTGTAGCCAACACCATCAACACTGCTGGCCAAGTGATATGCACCCTTTCTAGCCCATGGGCAGCGTGACTGCTCCCTGCCCTGAGTCACAAGCCCCACTCCCTCCCTCTGGATGTCCCCTGGTGCTGTGCTGTCCAAGTGCCACCTACTTCACCTCCACCCTGTAGCCAACCAACACTGATTTCATCCCAGCCCAGCTGGTGCCCCCAGGACGTCACAAGCATCTGTGAACCCAAACCTGAAGTGCCACCTACTTCACCTCCACCTTGTAGCCAACCAACACTGATTTCATCCCAGCCCAGCTGGTGCCCCCAGGAGGTCACAAGCATCTTTGAACCCAAACCTGAAGTGCCACCTACTCACCCCTCCACCCTGTGCTGCACTTCCACCAAGAGCCCAGAGAGCAGGGCAACACCACCACAGCCGAACCTCTGCTAGGCCGGTGACCCAGGGCCAAGGTCACACTGACTGGGTGGCACCTCCCAGAGGGACACGCTCCAGGCACAGACCTGTCTCACTGCTCCGTGCACAGGGATCATTGGTGAAGCCATCCCCAGGAGCAGAGCCGTCAGCAATCTCATTTGGGACAGGTTGTGCTGGGAGAGGGGTGAGACACCTTTAAGGCACTGGGAAGGGTCCAGCCATAGCCAGGCATCCATTCACTGGGAGGGGGAAGTCTCTCCCAGCAGGTACCAGGCACCTCCCCAAAAAGGCTGCACAAGGTCTCTTCTGTCCAGCAGCTCCTTGAGGAAGGATTGAGGTGCTCCAGGCTGCCTGGAGAAGGGGTGGGGATCTGCTGTGGGAAGGGAGAACGACCCAGCCCCCAGGGATTCCGCTCTGGGAATGGCCCTGCACCTCTCTCCAGGATCCATTCGTGCAGTCTCAACACAGCCAGCGTATGAGGAGGCTGCTTGTTCCCAGAGTCCACACAGCTGGGTGAGGGGACTGAGCCAGGTCCCCCCAAAATGATGGAGGCTGGGAGATACAGGCAGGCAGGAGGGATCCCAGGCAGCTGCCTCTGGCACCAGTGCAGAAGCTGAACTACTGGGGAAAGACCCTCCTCCCTCACTGGTGCCAAGATGCTCCACGACAGAGCAGCCCAGCCCAGAAAAGGCAGGGCAGTGGCAGGAAAGACCTCACTATGCTGGGCCCCCCTCAGTACAGCTTCTCTGGAGAAGTCCTGGGCTCAGCTGGAGAAGAAGAGGAGCGAGAAGCCCTTCCTTGAGCCGGACCATCAGGTGCTGACGTGCCTGGCTCCCAGCCCAGCAGCTCGGAGCCGCACAGCTCCCATGAACGCTGTCTTTCTTCTCCCGGCCGCACAGCGCTTGGCAGCCCCTCAGCCGCTCTGGCTGGGGAGGGAGAAGAGCCAAGGTCTGTTTTTTCTGTCCTTTTCCCCTTGCCAGGCTCTGCACAGCGCTGAGGGCCCACACAGGGGCCTCCCTAGTAGGGGACAGCACTGCAGACCCCTGCTCCCACAGGGATCCAAGAGGGGACTTACCTCCAAGCAGTAAGAAGGTGCTGGTCCCAGCCCCGCTGTGAGGATGGCTGAGGGTCCAAGTACGACATCCCATGCTGCCTCCCCACTCACAAGGAGAAAGGCAGAATAAGAGCCTTAGCTCCCCTGCCAGTCTCTGTGGACACCAGCTGTTAAATGGTGTTTGGAAACATCTATCCAGCTGGAAACGGGAAAGTTGGAGAGGATTCAGGACAGACCCTCCCCTCTGGCGGCCAACACAACTGCTCCCTTCATCCTGCCCTGGCTCTGCTGGGCCTGGACACGAAAAAGCTGTGTCCCTGCTGTCTCCCATTTCCTTGCTCCCAGCAGAACAGCCCCTGAACTCCAGCAGCAGACCAGCAGCACACACCAGCACCACACCACGCTCCCATTTTTGACAGAACTGGCTCCAAGTTACCACCTTCTCTGCACACGCACCCTGCAGCCCAACAGCACCCACCACCCACACCCAAATACACCATGACCCACACCCAGGACGGTGACAGACACTGAGTTTCTTCTCTTTTTTTAGTTTTTTAAACCTTCTGGCTGTAGGTAACAAATTTTGAATTAACCTGTGTTTGCGAGCATAGGCAGGAAAATTAACCCAAAAGGTGCAGAGATATTGAAGACAAGCAGCAGCACTTGAGGAACTGAGAGTCCAAACACCTTAACTAACATTATCTCGCATTCACAACCATCTGATGCCCATGTCTGAAGCTCCTCTGGAGGTCCATGGGTGCAACACACCTCCTGCCTCCCTAAATTCAGTGAAACTGGAGACTAGATTCATTATACTTCCTTGCTTTGGTCTACAGAATACTTCTATGTAGCATATCCCAGTGCAGTCACTGGTACTGCTTGGACATGAGACTGACTGGTACAAGTTCCTGAGCTGCAAAGATTGGTTTCTCCTAACTCTACGTGGAGGACATCAGCCTGGGTTTGAAAACATCCCAGTGCACCAGCCACCCACCTTGCCTACAGCCTGTGAGGAGGCAGCTCTTCCTTCAGCCAGCAGTGTGGATAAAGATGACAGCATCCCAATTCCTAGGGTGCTGGGTCGCCTTGCAGCATGAGGGTTTCACACAGGGTACCCCAAGCAATGACTCCCACCAGAATAACTCTTCCAGCTAAGGTGGACGAGCGCATACAGGAGACCTGCTTCCCTTCTCTCTTCCATAGTGCACAGAAGGTGTTCACAGCCCACTGGAACCATTCGTAAAAGTGAGAAAGCACAGAATTACAGCCCAAGGACACCTCTCTTCAGGCTCTCCTACCTTCACTCAGTTTTGTCTAGAAATTCACACACACGCTGGTCTTTTTCCAGTACCATCCCCTGGTACACACTCCCCTCCTTCGCTAGGTGCTGTCAGAACAGTTTTGCCTTCACATTACTCACGCTGCAGCAAGGAGGCTGTGGCAACGTTCCTCCGTAGATCTGCCAGAGGTTTCTCGAAAGATATCAATCAGGTGAATGATTCTCATTCCTCTGTAGGCCATTCTGGTGAGGTCAAAGGAAACTACTGATACACATCCTCAGCTACGCTCATTACTGGAACCCACACCACACTCACCCCACCTGAATCGTTGCACTCTTCACTCATCCGAGGGAGAAATCTAAAAGCTGCTGAACAGCTCTAACAGCAATACAAAGAAATGAAGGATGTTCACGAGAAAAAGAGAGAAAAGGCTCATTTTGACTTTTAACAATATACCACGTTGTTTGTGTTGAACCTAAAATACTCCCTACTTCACACGAATTTAGGGCACACACTTAAAGGTTCTGTGCAATGCATACAAATTTGTCAGGGAAAAGGAGATGTTAACATTTTCCCCAACTACAAAAGCCGGCTCCAGGAATACCTGTCATTTTAGGCTGCAAAGATAGGGGCTGAGGTAGTAACATAATGAATAAGCAATTTACTCAAGGTCACTTGGTGTATCGGTGACAAAAATCCCCGAGCTGAGGCAGAAGAACATCCTTTCCCCGACTGCCAGCTCAGCAAGTCTTAACCAGCACTGTGAAATGCAAGAGTGAACACCGAAGCGCAGAACGGAGCTCTCTGACTCTGCACCTGGGTGAGATTTTCTGATGAGTCCTCTTCTGGCGCTGCCATTTTCAGCTACAGAAGGAACCTAAGGCAACTCAGCTCTTACTGCAGATGCCTCAGGTCTGTACTTCAATGAGGAGGGACGAGTCTGTGGCTCTGTCCCTGTTCTGGACCGAGTCCTTAAATAGCAGAACTCTGCTTAGCGTCTCAAAGACACCCAAGAATAATCACTAGATAAGCTCTAAGGAGATGAGTATTAGAAAGGAATAATGCTAACAAGAAAGATTAGAAGTGTGATGAGAATTTCCAGGTTACATTACTTTAGATCTTAAATTAGTCTCCAGATTGTCCATTTTGAAATTAGATTTATTACTTCATCAAATTGAAAACAACATACAGGCTACCAGAGTCTTGATTTCATCCCATGTTTGCATTAAAAAAGACAAGCACAACTGCAGACATGTCAGACAACAGGAGCCCAGTTAGAGAATGGAAGAACAGAGATGCATTGGAAGCCTTGGGATATGTGGCTATGCTCCTCAAACAGTGCAGAATCAGTTCAACCCGGCTCAAAACACCAGGAAGAGAGAGAAGGGGCAAGGAGAATGGTTCCTACTACTGACGGCACTTCCTCTGGGGTCTGCTGATGGAGAAAGAGCTCTCCTAGAAGTCCAGCCACAGGCAGAAACGTTACTGCAATCAGGTGCTTTACAAAGAACACAGTCACCTTTTTAAACCTTATAAAAAGTAATCACTGGTTTGGCAAGCTCATCCTTGAATTAAGGGCAAGCCACTATTTTTTTTAAATAGTAAAAATGCTTTTTATGGGTCCAACCTGAACCAGTCACAGATGGAAGCTTCATGAAAAGTGAAGTAAGGAGATCTACTGCCTGCAGCATCACATGCAACGGACCTAACGGAGGGTCATCGGAGCTCCCGTGGGGCATATTAAGCTTGATTTCCTACTGAACACATTCAAGAAGCATCTGCCTAGCTGATACTCTGGCAGCACTTTGCCCTCACTGGAATGATGCTGTAACAAGGATAAATACAATTCCAAAAACAAACCACTGGAGAAAAGTTAAATCAAAATCAAAGTATTATCCATCAAAATCAAAAGTACAGGTAACTGAAAGTATATGTACCTTTGAGACAGCTGCTCTGTAAAGAGCTTTTATTGCTACCTTCAAGCCATAAAACCAACTATTTTTGCAAAGTGAAATAATATAAAATCCTGAAACATCAGGGTCACCAATTTTAAGTTCATGGAGAGAAGCCAAAACGCAGTTCAGTCACTGCAGCAGGTAAAGTATGCTCACATTTGAACAATGCAGCACAAGAACTGATGGAAAAAAAAAAATTGGGAAGGCCCTTTGTCTCAGAGTGCACAACGGCAGCAGTTTCCAGCACAGTGCAGCCAACTGACAAGAGCAAATCTGGAGCCTGCAGAAAACGTAGCGTAACGAAACTCCTCTTCCAGAACAAATACAAAGTGTAAAAGCTCTCAGAAGTCACTCAATACTGCTAGAGGTGGGTGGCAAAACCTGCTGCAGTTGAACACCACCAATCCAAACAAACCCAGCTGTTCTGTACTAGGCCATAATTTTAGGATGAAGCTGTTGAGACAGTTGTTTGTAGCACATGGCACCTAAAAAGGTGCCTTTAAGTTATCTGGCAGTTTGGGAAGCAAGCCTGAACACAGGCACATTTTCTCTGGAGGGAGAATGGCAGATGATGTGAAGAGTATGTTTTTCAGTAATACACAGGTAGTGTTCAGTCTATCAGAAGTTTATACCAAACCTTAAGACATGCTGGCAGAACGGAGGCAAGTTTGTTGAGGCCCTGCCAGCTCTTCTCTGCATTTTCTCACGGCACATGACTTCCGAGAGGCTTACGTACGCGCTAAGACATCAAAGTGCGATTTCGTTCCTATTGCCTAGACCAGAGTACCTGCAGCTACTAGACTCTGGTCTTAACACATCCCAATTTTTATTAAGCCAACTCTCCCATTCATCAGAAAGCAATTTAATACCCTGAGACCAGGAGTTTTAGATGTAAAAAAACCCAAACAAAACAAACCAAAACACAAAACCAAACAAAACCCAAAACAACAAACCAAACCCCAAAGGAAAGCCACTATCTCCTTTCAGAATCCCTTTCAGCCCTCCAACACTGATGTGTGATGTATTCCACCACAAAAACAGGCCAGGATACCTCTATGCAAAACAGCGGTTGTGCAAGTCTTTGCTACTCGGATCAGCCTCCTGACCCTATAAAAATGTAGGGATAAGTAAGATTTTCTTTATAAAAAGTCGTTGTTTATTTCTTTTCTGATCAAGAGTTGTATCACTACACAATACTACATTTTATTGCTAATCACAAATCGATGCACCGGGGTTTCAGAAGAGTTTGGTTTATAGCGTTCCTATGTAACAAAAGGAAAAAAAAAGTTACAAATCCAGACTCTGCAGACACATTGCCATGTCCCTATAGAAGCAGGGAAGCATTAAGTCTGTTTCACTAGAAAATTCTCCTCTTGAACTGTTTCTGGAGAACACATGACCATACTTTTTTCTCCAGCAGGAAAGTCACCCCATCATACCATGCAAAAAGAAGGCGGCCAATCTGCTCCACAGCCCCAAATCCTTTTCCTATGCAATGGGAAAGGAACGTGTATTTACACAGCTCCTACTGTGGTGTGTTAATGCTTAAATTACTAGGAGCAAGTTGGCACATCTTCCAGGTTCACCTACTACCCAGCTTAACTCAGCTTCCTATTGCTGGGGTATCGAGGTCTCTCCAATAAAACTGAGATGTGTCCTACTAATACTCCATAAAAATGCTGTGGAAACCTCTGCCAGGCAGCACCAGAGCAGCCCTCCTGCTTCAGGAGAGCGCTGTGCAGCCTTCCAGTAATACATACAGTTCAGTGCGTGCTTTATCTGTCTCGGACCCACTATTAGCTGCTGTAAGCAAAAGCCCGCGGCCACGTGACAGCCAGTGCTGCCACAGAAGAGGTACTGCACTGCTTCAGACACCGCTGCCCTGTTATCCCCAATACTGTAATGCTTGGATTTCAAGAAGGGAGAGTTAAGACTCTGTCCCTTTGGTCATTATTGCCTTGGAGGGGGTGGGGAAAAAAATTCAAGAGAATCTCTTTGGGAGCTGAAAGTCTATTGGGAGCTGAATTCCTATTCTTGTTAGAAGGCTGCACTGCGCAGGGCTCAGACAGATTTCACTGATTCTGAGGCACATACTATTACAGTTAAACTTATGATTAAGTAAGTCAAAACAAGTATCAGAACAAAAATATTAAATGGAAGGTTAAATAATTTGTCCTATAGGATTCAATTTCACATTTCACCTGTTCACACAAGCACCTCCTGTCTGCTTGGATCTGAACAGCCTACGCTCAACCCTCAGAAAGGAGGTGCTGAGAAACAAGAGACTGAAGCTGCTTGCGACAAAAAGATGGATATAAATATTAAAAAAAAAAAAAA
>VXBJ01002738.1:0-29441 GCA_013400055.1 Nycticryphes semicollaris | reverse complement strand
AAAAAAAAAAAAAGGTTCAATTTCAAGCACCAGTAATACTGCCTGCTAAAGCCCAAGTGTGGTCACCAGGGAGACTCCCAAAAATCAGGAATATTATTCAATTAAAACAACAGAACGTACTATTCTGCAGCTGCCAAGATTCCCGGCTACAACTCCCAAAAGAGTTTGCCACCTGTCAAAATTGTCTCTAAGAAAAAAGCAAGACTGCTCGATGAGATGAAAGCAACACCCCCAAGCTGGCTTATTCAGCAAGGACCCAACTTCAGACCAGGAGTCTGCAGGCAACAGCTTCAGCAAATGGGATCTGTTTCACTATCCAACAGCTGCCTTTCAGCTACTGCAGAGCATCAGATTTTTAGCTTCCTTAAAAAACAAAACAAAAAAACCCTGGATTCGAAGCATCCAAATATGGCCTGTTGTACTGGAGCGTTTAAATCCTTGGGGGAGGTGGGCATTTTCATCCTCTGCCACAGGCAGCGCTTACTCCATGATGGCCCGGTACAACGCAGGTTCAATGTAATCTTCACGGTAGCGTGAATTGATCACTCGTTGTCTCTTCCTCTCTTGCCTGACTTCTTTCTCTGCAAAGATCTCCGTGAAGCGCATATCTGAAGCTATGGACTACGAGAAAAAAAGAGAATTAGTCACCAGAACGCAGATCAAATCCCTGCCTCCACATCCTCCTACTGCACATAAGAAAGAACCAAGTCAGGACAACTGGGAACATTCAGCCTTCTTCAAAAACTGACCAAACACAAGAAAAAAGTTTCAGAAACTGGATTGAAAAGTCTGGGATTAAGTTTAAGTGACCTGTAATCACAGATCTAAAAAATCATGAGTTTCAAATTGAACCAAGAAGCTAATTTAAAGTTCACAATTACTTTCTTAAAAGAATAAATATGCTCATCTCTTCCAAATTTCATGCAGTCTAGTACATTTTGTGCTTTTATGGAGCAGGAATGTTTAAACACCTGGTCACAGGATTCAGCTCTGATACATTCCTTCTTAAACCTCTAACATCCTGTGAGCCTGCCAACATGGTCTGCAGCAGGCTGTGTGCGATCACGCTCTGAAGCGGGATACCCTAACCTATGCTGTCCATAGTTATGGTTTTTTAGAGCAGGAAGCATAAGGCAACAGAACAGGGGGCCAAAGGAGCTGTGGGATTTCCATTCTTGGAGGTCATCAACACTAGACTGGAGAGAGCCCTGAGCAACATGTCTGACTTCCAAGTTACCCCTGCTTGGAACAAGGTGTCTGGAGCAGACATTTGCAGAGATCCCTTCCCACCTGAATTATTTTACAATTTTTAAAAATGGCCAGCTCTCTTGATGCCACCCTACTAAGAATGTTCCAGAACAAAGGGTAAGTGAAGGAATTTGGCGATTGTTTGTAATAGGAACAGATGATGAAGCTTATGAAAGGGTATTAACCTGCTGTCCCAAACAACGACTCTGTGCTATAAGCTTCCATCTCTGCAGAAGGAGGATTAAAGTCTCTCCAGAGAGAGACACAGAACTTTGCTTCTGTAGCCTGGTCAACCACCAAGCTTCACAACAACTGAGGACAGCATCGAAGTGTAATCTTTTGGTGCACTCTGCTTTCTGTTCAAGAACAAATTAAGTTAAATGAGCTTCTTCAGTAGAGGTTTGCACCCTGTTTACCTACCAGCCTTGACTTCACTCTCTTAGGAAGCTCCTCGTCAAGAGTATACACATCATCCCTTTTCACCATCAGCTGTGACCCATCTTCAAATTCCACCTTAGAAGAAAAACAGAAGTTGTTCTGCCAGAAGTCTCAGAAGTTAGAACTCTCCCACCCCTATCCAGAACTTGCCTTCTCCTCCCCACAAAGGCCTCCAATTCTACCACTTGCATTTTATAAGACACATATGGAAGTATGCAGACTGCCACAGACTTTAACCAATCCCATGACAGTAGAAGCAGGTGAGCAGGTTCAGGATAGTCTTGTAATGCCTGACAAGACAGTCTGGCTGGTCACTTTAACACGGCTTGAACACTCATCCCTTTGGAACTGTGCAAGGCATGATGCACTCTCACTAAACAGAGAGAAACAAAACTAAACTTATTTTAAGTAGTTTAAGCTACAGCAGATGCTGTTCCTGAAGAATTGCAGACCACCAACTTTTCAGAAGCTGACACTTTCAAGGAGGTAGGCAGATACAAGTAGAGCTGAGCTGTAAGCAGCCACTTTGCTCTTAACTCCAGCAACTGTTATCAGCATCTGGAATTGATGAGAACTCTGAGTGACTTTGCCTGAAGTGTTTAAACACGACTCCCCTGTAGCTCTGCTGGCTTTAAGAACAGCCCTGTTAATATGACCAGCTTGTTAAGAATGATACAATTTCAGACAACAATTCTGTACCTGGTACATCTGGATGGCATGAGATGCAACAAACTTGGCTCCATAAACTTGTCCATCTGTCCATCTCACCTGCACAACTTCCCCTTCAGCAGGGGGACCTAACTGAAGACAGTCTCGACTCTACAGCACAAAGGAAGAAGGTGGGAGAGACAAGGGGAAGGGTAAGCAGCTTCCTTATGTGAAGATTCAGCAAACCACTGGGGAGCCCGTCCTAGTCACGTCACACACTACCCCAACAATTACTGTTTTAGGGATGCAAAACTAGGCTGAGCGACATCCATTTATGTCATCTGTATTTAAATCCCAACAATGGGCCCAACTTCAAAGCATTTCACGCAGGAACAGTATGCAAGAATCAGCAAGTGTTCTTTCAGACGTACCCTCTGCCAAACAGCCAAAGGTCAGCTGCAGTCCCTGTTACACCTGTTCCCATGTGCCCTCGGTTATGTCAGTCTCACATAACACCCCCAAGGCCATCTTGCAACACTTCTCAGCCACAACATGACCTAGGGTTGGAACCATTCCCACATCCCTGGTGTGCCTGCTCTGCAGCAGCAAGAACTGACTCGCGTTATGTGCCCTCTACCGGAGCCAGACTCCCACTGCACGACGTACCACAATGTCCTCCGGATACAGGTTATCACTGAAGGAACCATCATCGAAGTTGACTTCATAGAAAGTCTCCTTTGCAAGGCTGACCACTTCACATTGATAGAAGCGACCATTCTTGTGCTTGCTGATGACTATCTGTCCAGGTGACAGATCCTGGAGCGCAGCCTTAGCTCGCTGAGAAGAGGGGGAAAAAATAAAATAAAAAAAAAAAATATCACTTTTTACACCAACTCAAAGAACATGTTGAGGACAAAGCTCCAGTGCTGGCAGACAAGGAAGCAAAGTATTTTTGCTCAGGTGAGTAACTCTACTCAAGACACCATCAGCATGAGAAAAGTTCTGCCTCTGGAAATTCAAATGCTTAAAGCCTAATTTGTTAGATGCCACTGTCCCTAATTTACTTAGTAAATTAACCTCTCATTCTTCAGAGCAACACAAGGCATTTACAGTAAATATTCTCTAATAGATTGTTGTGGGTTTGATCACTAAAGGGGTTACATGCGAACTTCATAAACTAATCGATAACTTAAACATAATAGATGTATGATCACTTATACAGCCTGCTGGAGTCCCAGCGCTAACTTCTGCATATTAGGTATCAAAGTATAAACCCTAATATTATTCCTTATTCCAACAGCCACAAGAGTGCCTTAACAATCTCAGTCCTTCTGGGCTGCAAAACAAAATACACCAAAGGACCTGACTAATGTCACTCATAGCAGCAGCAAGGTTGAGAACAGAATCCAAGACCAGTATTCGTTAAATTACACTGAATATTGTGAGAACACCAAGCCTTCAATTCACTTTTAAAAGCATCACACAACCTAAAACTTTCCAGTCCCTCCAAGATACTGCTGTTCAAATTCTGGGAATCGCACACCTACTCACCTCTGCCTGAGATGGAATCTTATGCCTGAAGCAGGTAATGAAGACAACAAATGGCCAGTCATCAGGCTGCATCATGACTCCTGCTGCTTGGGCACAGCTGACATGAAAGGATGTGGGACACCGACCATGTGAGCACTGTACACAACAACCTGCAATTCTCTTTCTTCGTTTCTTGCAGAAGATGCATTTCTGTGGACAGGAAACTAGAGTTTATTGGTTGGTACTCGCTTTTACCACACAAAAAGGGCTAGCTGGTATAAGAGTCTGATACTGTGCCATTTAATCTCTATGAAAGCAGTGTCACTCTCTGATTAAAAAGAAGCAGAAGACTACCAGTTCTAGTTTATGACAAGGCAATAATTCATAAATTTAAAGTAACCCCACAGACAAAAAACGTACCAGCTCAATATGCATAAAGCATGCGACCCAATGATGCTAGCAACTGGAGATCTTGGATTAAATCTGCCTAGGAAGTCAAAAAGGTCTTTCAATACTTGGCTATTAAGCCACACAAAGACAAGCAACAAGATTAGAATAACAGGCAAAGACAACACAAGTAACAGGTAAAGTTCTGTCACTACTGCGAGTGGAGTGACCCAATTATACTTGGGTCAGGCCTGATGGGCTGTTGTAGGGAAAGAATGTTATCTGTAATACAGCACCTTATGCAAAGCACTTAAAATCATTTTCCCCTCAACACCAAGCTGTTAGAGGAGTTAAGCAGAGTAGTTTTCTTGCCAAAGACATTCACCCGTTATACAAATGCCTCACACATCCTGAAGCATCTCAGCAGTCAATAAAGCAAGTTAAATACTAGGGATTAGAAAAATAACAAACACATCAAGTATCACCATTACACCACTGCATACATGTCATTTGCCACAGGCTGAAAACTGTGCCCCCCTTGCTGGCTCCTCATCTGAATAAACATACACCAGAACAGGGAAAGGTTCAAAGAATGGCTACAGGGACAGTTGCTATTTCCCGTAGAAAGAACAGAGCAGATTAAATTGATCAGTCTGGAGAGCAGATTACTTGGGTTTGTAAGGATAATCAGAGCCTCCCAGTTTCTGACCAGACTGGAGAGACACTTTGAATCCCGGTCAGTGAAGCACAGGAGATCCTTACCAGCCTGAAACGTTGCAGGGGGATTTTGCCAACATCTACAGGACTCCGCTCTGCAATGTTCACAAATTTTGCCTCCAGCACAGCTACAGCACACATCACATGAACCCACCTGTCAGGGCAGAAGAGAGGAAAAAGAAATTAATACCATTAGGCTAACAGAGGATGCTTTGGAGTTTAAGTATATACAGTTCTGTTGAAGGTTGCCATATAAACCATAATAAATGAGAACTGGGAACTAGCAGTGTAATCGTCCTTCCTACTCCTAGTAACAGGGTACATGCAGCAAAAGGAAGACTTCTTTGTAATTCTCATCTGTTGCTAGCAGGCTTAACAGGAGAGTAATTTAGTGTGGCTTGTGCTGGTTGCATACCTGCATTATAAAAGCCTGCCTGATAGGTTTATTCCTTCACAAATCTGACCCATAGCCACTGCTCAGCCACTACTGAATTACTTTTAAGACTATGACCAAGAGGCTGAGGCTTTATGTGATATCCACAACATTTTTGGAGACCAAGTTTCAATTACTTCACAGTGCTACATGAAGTCCCACTCTCCCACTGCTATTTTGCATCAAATAACTTCAGATGATTCACCACACCAACCGACACAGGACAGGCAGTTGTATACTCGCTGCAGAAGTACCCTGAATTTCAAAATGTTGTGCTACTTAAACCTATGGTTTTGTCACCATACATCACAAGGAGAAACCAGAATCCTCTGTGAGAAGGATTATCTCATCAGGAACCATTGTTTCACGTGGTACATTAGAACTCTGCACATTACACCTCTGCACTACAAAAGGCAAAGCATTAACAGCTACTGTCAAGAGAATGAGAGTGAGGTATTACCTGAAGAGATGACGATTGCTCCATGTGAATGCAATGAGCACACTTTA
Organism: Nycticryphes semicollaris; assembly: GCA_013400055.1. Lineage (NCBI taxonomy): Eukaryota > Metazoa > Chordata > Aves > Charadriiformes > Rostratulidae > Nycticryphes > Nycticryphes semicollaris. Next base: position 23,533 of record VXBJ01002738.1, on the reverse strand, counting down.
CATTAGCCCCACACAGACTAACCCGAAGTGTAAAAGGTGTTGCTGGTCACTCCTTTACACCAAATGCAGACACTGGCTTTAACAACTTATCCTCAGTTACTTAGGAACTGAGTTGCTCCTCAAGATCAAAAAAATCTGGAACACTCACTTGTCATCATTGGCTCTCTGCAGTGCTCCTCCTCGTAATGAACACAAACAGCAGTCCTGGCACAAGGAAAAAAGCATTAGCTGAAAGAGTGAAGACCAGAGCAGTGCACTTGCTTCAGAATGTCCTCCTCAAAATGCATGTCCAAGGAACAAAAAGCTTTCTCTGTCAAAAAAGAGCTAACTACCTTGTACAGATCAGCCCTTCAGCTCTCAAAAGCTACTGCCCTTACAGCAACAAAGACTCCAAGTCTGTGGAAGGCAAACAGAGCTACCACTGAAGACTTGTTCAATTTTTGTCATGGGTTTCTTTTACAGCTGCGATATTCTATATCCTTTGAGGATGCATAAAAGAATGTGGAACAAACACGAGCCAATAAAATCTGACAGGTTGAGCCATTCTCATGATCTAGAACCTATATAGCTTTTTGAGGGAATCCTGTTCTTCTTGCCTTCTTCCCATGTGCACACCTCCCCAGCTACTAACTGAAGTTACTTTTAGAAATAGTAGCTACCATAAATTAAGACAGGCAATGGAGCTATTTCCACATTCATGTAGAACATCTTTCCTACAACTCAAGTGAGTTTGACAGCTTTGCAATAATTTAAAGGCACCAAAATACAAGAGACCTGCTCCTAAAGAGTCTCTAAATTGCCTTCTTTTCACAGGCGAGAATAAAAAATAAAAACAACCACCACAATTCATTAGGGACATGAACTTTGTAGCCAAGTTGCCAGATGTACCAGGTTTTCACCTGGAGAATATTATGAGAAACTTTACCTCTTCTAAGGCATTTTCTGTACACCTTGAGCACATCCAGTCTTCAGTGGCCTTGTCAGGGGATACACCATAACAACCTAGAACAGACACATCCCACTTACCAGTGTACCCACACTCAAACCCATTCCCTAGGGCCCAGAGATAGAGCAGGAATTAGCAATCAATGAGCCTCAGGGTGATGTTGTGTATTTGAAGTTAACCATGCAGCCAACTCGGTATTTCAATGGCCATCACTCAAGTATATAGCATTCAGATAAGGGCTGAACTTGGTCTATTTGCACATTAAACAGACCAATAAGAGGCTTGCCATCGTGTACAGGCCTGCTACAGAGAACACTAGGAGTTTAGGGTTAAATCTAGATGCACTCACTCGCATGAACACAGACGTGGCAGTTTTTGCAGGTGATGAGTATGCTGGTTCCATCTTCCTCCAAATAGGGGGTTGAAAGATTGAGGTCAGTGCTGCTGCCAGTTGTAGTAAAGCACATTTCAGGAATCAGGGGTTTGGTTCGGATCTTCCCATCCACGGCAGCTGGAGTTACTCCAGAGTTTTGACTGTTGCCTCCACACTCTGCCTGTAAGAGATTGATAGGAGATTTAAGTTTTACGGGTAAAACTGTCTCATATCGTCTTTACTCACCCATTATTCCACACAATCTTTCAGCACCTTCATTCTTTCTGTACTTGGATTTAAGAGTTAGTATGTCAAGTGAAATTATCATTAGCTTATAAAACCCTCACCTACTGCAGCTTCAGAATAAAATTATTTTCTACCCAAATGGCTAAACCTAAGGTGTGAACTGCATGCCTCTAAAGAGCAAAAGGACACACAAACGGCGTTTCTTCTGACAGAAGAGATGGAATCAGCAGACCCACCTCATACTCTATAGGCAACAGCTCTGCTGCATTTCCTCCCACTCTGACACAGGTGATCATAACCCACCACCCAACATTGTACATTTATCTTACCTCACTATGGGAGGACTGTGATCACACACAGAGATACCTACTCCAACCCCTATTTTTTTTTTCCCAGTGTAATTCTGCGCAAGTCTAACGGGCTTTGAAAAATAAATATTCCTGGGAAACAAAGAGATTAAAAGTGTGGTTTCCCACTTCAAACTCAGCAGACTTTCAGGCTAATCTTTTGTAATTGATTAATCTAAACCAATGTCAAACCAAACTGCAATTACATGTAAAGTTTACAGATATATGCTTCCATTCAAGTTACACTTTTTAACAGCCAAACAGATGCGAATCTCTCTCTTTGTAGAAGTATTTGAAACCATCTTTTGTGCCTCACAGGCCACCACAAAAGTAGTTTGCCTAATCTTTTAAAAATATTAGGAGCAGAAATTGCAGTCGGAGAATGAAACTGCGCTGTCCCTCCTATAGTGCATCAAAAGGTATGAAAAGAAGTGCAGGTAAGGACCACAGCTGGAAGGAAACTAACATGTTTTCAACAAGTCTTGTGTATTCACAGATTCTGTTAAATTCACTGATTTACACTGTACATTGCTTGTTCAGCAAAAGATTAAATGACTGAAGGAAATCTATACCAAAGCTGAATAAAAGACAACTTGTTTTTTTCCCTGAGCAGCCAGATACTTTTCTTCACAGCTGAAGAGTCAGTATCTGTCTGGCATTTTGGGCCAATTTTTGATTTGAATGGGTAACTGAAGTGAGTTCCCAGATTTGCTATACACTTTCTGAAGTTAGAACAAAGACCCTAACCACAGCTTAGATCTTGGAAGGCTTTCTGCTTCGCTGCTGGTGTAGACAGACATTTGAAAACCTGCACCTAGGGCTTTCTGCTTAATAGCTTGGTTTTTTGAGATTTGAATGTGAACAGAACTTAAACAGTCCTCAAATCATTAATTCCACACACTGCCAGCACCAGTGAAATCCCCATATGCTATGCAGCTTCTGTGTAGGATTTCCAGTCCTAAACAAGTACTTACTCTCAAACAGAAATAGCAAGAATGAACAGAAACCAGTCTATGGGTTTCATGGAAATTAGGAACTATATGTAACATAAACCCTTAACAAAAATGTGAGGTCTTTATTTCCAAAACTGCAGTTGACACATTTCATGACCATAATCATACAGTGATGCCAAATGAATCAAATATTCTTAGCCTATGGGAAGGGGCAAACTATCTCCAAGTTGCCCATAGAAGGTGTGGATGCACCATCCCTGGAGGTGTTCAAGGCCAGGCTGGATGGGGCTTTGAGCAACCTGGTCCAGTGGGAGGTGTCCAGGCCCATGGCAGGGGGGGTGGAACTTGATGAACTTCAAGGTTCCTTCCAAATCTAACCATTCTACGATTCCAAGTTGCAGGTCGAACATGCAATCAACTATTCAAACTACCTCTAAATTAGGTAGCCAAGGCACAGCAAAAAATTCAGTGTGGGACTCCCTGTCTAAGCTTTTAGTCAACATGACAGAGGTTCTGCAACCCACCCCAAGCTGCGCATTGCTACAGCCACACTTCGTTACAGCACACATTCACACGCCACAGCTACTGTCAACATGGATATACTCCAAGTAAGGACAGCTTTCTGTCTATTCCATCCACAAGCACAACCCTAAATCCTTTTAAGTTAAAGGATTTCCTCCTTGACAGCTCCCCAAAGACTACATTCTATAAGCGGACTTGAAGTGATTTTTTAAAAAAAAAAAAAGCGTAGAAGTGAAGGTGTCAGCCTGGAAGAGAGGAGTGAGATGTTCATAGTTGGCTCCAGCAACATTCAGGCTCCATTCTGTGGTTTGAGCAAAAGCCACAGAACACAGAAGCTTCGGCTGAATGTAATGAGTGTCTGAGTGAGCCCCTGGGAGACCACTGGCAGTCCAGCACAGGTGTGATGAGTTTCAATCGTTTATGCTCTCCTGGAACACTTCACTGGGGAGACTGCAAGAATGATACAGCTTTTCTTAACTGGCAATATGTAAAACTACATTTTTAAAACCATACATCACAGCAGCAGCCTATTCGGTTATCTGTACTCTAATATTAACAGGTGTGTTCTACATACCTGATACGTCTGGAAGAGCATACAAACAGCACAGTAAGGAGACTGCTGAGCCATGGTCCGATTGTACTCTTTTTCGGCCTCAAAATTTGGTGGCCGATTCTGCCACAGCTGGCTAAGTGGCTTGGCCCACGCTTCTGTCTCTTCAGCCTCTTCTTCAGGAGTTAGTTGCTCTGACGCCTCTGCAAGAAGAGATCATTAACTCAGTGATTATTTGTCCTTTTATAGATACCCTTCTTGCAAATGAACCTAAATAGGTCAAGAAGTTATGAATGGAGATGAAAAAGACTGCCAGAAATCAAACTGAAGGGTGATGAGAGTCAGTAACTTGGTCTCTTTTTTAAGAGCTTCTACTAATCAAGCAACTGTGCAGACAGAAGATGGGCTTATTGGGTTAGAACAGCACCAGCTCCAAATCACATCAAGAGAAAGGCTGTCAACCAAAGAATGTGGTAGTGTGTTTTTAGGTTTTTTTTTTTTAAATCATGACTGCATCAATTACTGGAATGCTCTAAGGCAGATGGGATTATGTGACAGTCTCTGGTATTGGTTTATTTTTCCTTGTAGAGTTGTGACTTTGCATAGAATGGAAAAGGGAAGAAAGACAGCACCAGTCAAGAGAAAAGTTTAATGATNATAAAAAAAAAAATTTTAAAAGGAGGAACCAAAAAAAAAAAAAAAAAAAGCACCTTGTCTAGGATGCAGAGGTGTGACCTGCTGACTCCTGGTTATCGCCGGTTGCTTCATGGAAACCCCCACATTGTCCACAGAAGCTTAGACCCCCTCTACTGTTTCCCAGAGAACACAAGGTTTACTTACCATCATCACTAATGCAGTCTTTAACCAAGAGCGGGTGATGGCGTGGGAGCTTGCTCAACGGCTGGCGACGACCCTTAGACTTCTTACTCTCCTTCATTGATCTTATGTACTCCTTCGCTACCTGGAGAAGGACAACCAATTCAGCAGTCAATTACCACATGTCCTTTTGACATGATTTTTACAGGAACTTATTTTGATCTTAAATAATCTGCTACATATGCACACATGCTTCCATTTTTATTTTTTTTCTAACAAACTAACTTCAGCTCTAAACTGGCCAAGTTTTTGAAGGAACAGCTTGCAGCACTTACTAGGGAAAAACAGATAGAGCAGTACTAGCTCTGCTGAGCCATTAGAATAGAAATTTTTCACAGGTCCCAGTGTAGTTATTCACACAAGTCTGTTTTATATAAGAATTGTGTAAGAGACAGAATGGTTCAACTTAGAAGAATCAAGAAAAGAAGAAGTCTCACACATTCTGGAGAAATCCTCAGTTTGGTCGTTGACGTTCCTTTAGGAATCAACTTAAATTCCAAGTTTAAAACCAAAAATTAATAGTAAAAAAAGTTTACAGAGGTCATTGGCATCTTGAACTAACAGGCTTATTTTGAATGAAGGAACTTTAACTCTCTCTGCTTATTACCTGCAATGATGTCTTTCGAGACAGACTGGAAGAAGGAGACTACAACAACAGCTATTCCCCTTCCCTCAGCCTTATGTAAAAACAGGTGACACACTGACAAAACTACTACTAGCCTGACAAGCAAGGCAATAAAGGCAATGACTTTAACAGCACAGGAAATCTCTCAGCAGATAAGAACCTCCTCTTTTTTTTTTTTCTTCTGATCTGTTGTTCCTTTAAGAGCAGAAGCAAACCTTAGATTAAATGCCTCTTACATCTTTTAAAATCTCTTCTTTTCAAAAAAGAAGCCAGAAGAGAGGATGGTAATCATTACCTCTGATCTCATACAGAGTTGGATACAAACCAACTTTTATTCAAATGCAGTTAACATTCCCAATTACCATCTGATGAAAAATTTGATTTGAAATACACCACACTGGGGAAAGTGACCTATACCCATACAAAATTTCACCTTTTCCCTGTGTGGAGCATGCAAAGGAGACATCAGTATCAGCAAGGGAACTTCTTTAGTTTAAACATCCACAAGAATTCTTTCAGTTTCAGCCTAATCATCAACAGATTTGCCCATTCACTGTTCTGTTTCTGTAATTCCTCAATTTCAAAGACATAACCATTATCGGCCTCCCACTCTCTAAACATGGATTTAAAGAGGGAAAAAAATAATTTGAAAAGATACCACCAGGTAAAATTTTAACTGTTACAGCCTTGTCTTGGGTTGTCTAATAAAAAAAATCATTGGCAGTTCTTACACACTCAGATTTACATTCTCCCAACCAATAATTTTTGTTCCATCCTTTTTAAGAGACACATAGATGCACGTGTGTATGATTTTATACTAAAAAACTCCCTCAAAAATATCAATGTGCTCATAACAAATGTTGGCTTGAACTAGATTAATTTTAGGTTCAAATAAGGTGCCCATTACTATATAAAAGGACCTGAGTCGGCCCGTCACAGAACAATGTCAAAACCACCAAGCTATCCTTTCCCTTAAAGCATTTAAATAATTTTAAGAAGTGCTCAAAACAAGGGATCTCCTTATTTTCTACAAGAGCTAAGAGTATAAAACTTTCATTTTAGTTCTTGTTTGTTTGGAAAAACCCACAGGTATTAAAAAAATACACATTAACAACTAAAGTGACCTGCTGTGCAAACACCAATGGCAGGAAAACGTAATCTGCACAGACAGGAAGCTGTGGCACAGCAAATCTATGACCATGTAATACAGCTCTTACACTCTCAGTAGTCTTGCCATTCATACCTCTGCCAGTTCTTGTTCATTCATACTGGCGGTGGCACTGGCTTTCTTTCCTGAAGTCTGTTCGTTGTCAGATCCGCTGGCATCCCCTTTAGCATAGCTATGGACTGTAAACACCCCAGCTGGCCCAGGAAGAGTTCGTTTTGCCAGCAGATCAGCTGATTCAGAGTCAGAACCACCAGAACATGCAGGTGAGCTGGGCTGAGCGCTGGAAGTTGCACCCAGCTTCGAAGTCGTCGAAACTGAAGTGGAATTTGAAGCGTGCGAAATGGAGAGATCCAACGCAGCTGCTTCTTGCTCTTCCTCTTCTTCCTCCTCAAGCTTCACCGTTTTCAGTTCTTCAAATTTGGCTGAGTCTACACGATCTAGAAGAACGGATATACTATTGTTTTGTAAAGTTTGGGCAGCAGAGAAAACATTTGTGCAACGATTTGCACAAAGCCAAACAGGAAAGCAAACTACCACACACACAAAAAGCGACATTGAGTCACGTGAAGAGTAGAACATTAACTCAAACACCTGTAAAATCATGGGTGGCTTAGAGAGAATAAAAGCATCTACTCATTGCCTCTTCCAGTACAAGAACTAGGGTATATCAAACAAAACCAGAAGACAGTGAGTTCAAAATAAACAGAGATGACCCTTTATACAGCGTAGCTAAACAGTCCAACTCCATGCCACACGGTGCTGTGGGTAAGAGGCTACAAGCATACATGGGAGACTTAGTAGAAGTAAAAACTCACAAACCAATAGAAGATTACTAAATACAAGCTGCAAAGGGCTGGAAAACAGAATACTAGAGGGGGGCATCACATATGTTTGCCCTGATCCTATATTGTTCCATAGGCCCCTTGTTCCTCCCTTTAGAGCAAGAATAACCTGCCCATTACAAGCCACACTTGTTTCCCTCCAACCTACTTGCTACAAAATTAAAAATAAACCATCTATACAGCATACCAGGCCCACGCTACCAGGAAGGGTGCATATGTTTTGCTACACAATTTATATAAACAGGTTGAATTACTCAACACGGATACAGAGGACCTTAGACTACTGAGGCATCTGATATGTTTCTGCACGCAGGCAGGCAAAATAAAATGAGCCAATGTCAAAAGGTAGAAACACCAAGTTCTTAAGCAAGTCTTATGCAATACTTACTATTTCCTTTAATTCAGCTGCAAGGCAACATCCCCATGACTTACCTGGTCAGTCAGTCGTTGAAGCACCTACAGGACAGCTGCCTACACTTTTGCTCTCCCTCAACACCCCAACATATAGATATATATATCTATATATCTATATATATACAGATTTTTTTTTTTAACAGAGTTCTCACTGAGGACTTATCCACAGGCCACAAAAAAGTAATAGTTCAAGCTGTGGTTCTATCATTTACTCAAACCAGTGGCAGAAATGTCAGACAAATTTAACTTAAGAACACAACCAAAACTGCTTTGGATGCACTCTGGTCTTGAAAACAAAATAAAAAAGAAATCAAATGTTAATATCTCAGGTTTTATGACAGTAAATTTCTGAAGTGCTTGCCGCGGCTCTGGCAAACTAGGGTCTGCTTTTTTGGACACGACAACATCCTAGCAGCTAGGATCATATGAAAGAGTGCCTCAAATTCAGCTCTAGCAGCTTCTCTCCCTGAAGAGTAATACCCTGCTCCCTCATACCAGGATAAAGCTTGACACACAGTTACCTGGAGGCTTGAGCTTTTGTTCACCTTGCTGCACAAGTTCACTTGTAGGTCTTTCAGGAGGCTCTGCCATCTCTGCTTCGTACTGTGTGGAGCTCAGCTCCTCCTTGGGGAAGGCCTCGCTCTCACTCACCTCCTGTGGCACTTCAAGACAGACCCTGTGCCTTTTTGTTCCTATGCGATGCTTGGGGATGCTGCAGAAGACAAATCCATATGTCATGTCACCAAACATGTAAGCGTGTTTAATTTCTGTCTGGATGCACAAAATACAGCCTGGTTTGGATCAGTGTCTTATGAGACAGCGCCTGGCAAGCCAAATAATTTCCAAATTATTCTGAAGTGTTTTCTTTGCCTTTACAGAAGCAGAGTCAGTAATCCTTAGGGGTGACTCCTCGCATCTGTTAATCAGATATTAGACAGCTATGTTCTAGCCAAGCATTCTTTACCTTAAAAAAAAACAAACAAAAAACCAAACCAAACCCAAACCTAACCAAAATAACAACAAAAACCCAACCACCAAAGACAGCTTTAGGCATAGTAGCTGACACTGGCTGAAAAATACTTAACTACAAAATGTAAGATTATTAGCCTGTCCACCTTCGGCAACCAGGAACTGCACACAGATGTGGTACTGACCGTACTGGAATTTGCTAGCAAGTCCTGTCCCACAATCCCAAAACACCCCTTTTTCCTTCTGGCCTCTCAGTGTATGGTGCACACTTCCAATCCAGGCTTTGAATGTCTGTCCAAAGATGAAGAACTTTCCAGGTTGGTGTATTTCCTGCCTACCACAGACCATGATCAATGTGGAGTCAAACAGTAAAAAAAAAACATTAAGAGTAAACCCTACTCCCAAGAAGGCAGATTGTTGCTAACTATGACTACTGCTATTCTACCAGAATGGCAAATGTTCAGCTGCAGCTGAGTCCAATTTCTAACAATCCAATAGAAAAGCAGAGGGCTGTACAAAGCACTACCTTTTTGTCTCATCTCCATCCACTTCCTCTTTACATGTCTCTCCTGTTTCCATTTCCTCAGCACACTGTTTCCCGTTCTTGACTTTTTGCATGAGCTCCCCTTTAAGGAATTCTGCTGCCTCTGGGGTTGGAAGAGTATGGTCAATGACAGTCACATCCTTCCCAGCTTTCCAAAGCTTGTAACGATCTGGCTGGTACTTCCTCACAAACACATCCATGGAGATCTTCACCATGTCCTTCCGACACGAGCACTGAAGTCACAAAAAATATTCAAGTAAGGGCACATATTCAACAATTGTGCTCTGCATTTCTGTATCACTTTGCTTTCAGAAGCTGAATTGAAGAAAAAACCCCACATTTACACATAGTTAAGCCTCAGAATTCTCAAGACTATCTGAAGAAATAAGAAGAGCATATAGTAAGTTACTAAAAACTGGGCAGAAAAGCCAGCAAAAACAGTGAAACAGAAAACCAGATGTTATCATGATAATTAAGAAAGAGCTCAACAACCTATTCACAGAGTTGCTAGAAACTGACTGTTCTAAAACAAGCTCACACAAAACCAGTCAGCAAAACCAGAGACCATAATGGTATCCCTAACAGCAGAGGTTCCCCTCACCTGGGCGTGTTTACAACTACTACTCCAAATCATTCACTTCAATCTAACTTCTGAGAACACAACCCATATTTGTAAGGCACCTCTACAGGGACGTAACACAATCCAGCCTACAAGTTCAGCCAAGATACTCACTTTGATAAATTACTTAAATTATCAAACTCATACTTCCAAGCTAAATGGTCAATGAATAATGTTTAAAATATCAGACAAAATACTGGTGAGACCAAGCGCACCCTTTCATCTTTGGGAAGACAACCTTGCTTTTCTTTGAAGCCTCACTAGACTTTGATCTACACAAAGCTAAAAACCATGTTATATGCTATTTATATATGAAGTGAGGTCAAGAAACAGGAGGCTGACTGTACATTGTTACCGTATCAGAAAGCAGACATCACATCTTAAATGGAAAAAACACTGAATTCACCCCCTTCAAACAAACATTCGGGGCTTAATGAGCAGCACAACATTAAGCACTACATTCAGGTTACCTGTATGCAATAGGATGGCAACAGAGCACTTACCAGTACAGACTGCTTCCCATACTCAATCCACCGAAGAGTAGCAAAGTTGGTAGACTCAGCACAGTTAAAGCCATGATTAAAGCCAGCATGGTAGCTATAAGGAAAGGTTATCATGAACTCTCCAGCCTCCTGTGTCACCTACAAGACAATTGAGACACCGCACTGTTATTCACAACCAAAGAGTCTACTCAGTGGGTCTGAACAAAAGAAGCTCCTGCATTCCTCATGTAGCGTACCTGAAACCCCTACCCACAGATGGTGGTTGGAGTTACTTGCTGCAGTGGATAGACTTGACACTTATCTTCAACTATTCTCCTACTTACGCTAAGTATCTGTTTACTAGAAAGCAACACTCAACAGGTTTTACTACAATACAACTGGTCCAAATAGCACAGAAGTGGTTATACAATGAAATACTCCGCGTCAAGCTATCGAAGGTCATAAAGATACTCATCTGCAACGGCTACAGGTTTGGCTGAACAGTATCTCAGGCCAAGTAAAATTTCAATCCATGCACAACTTGGAAATTTACTACTGTTTTCTTTTGCTGTTCATTATCACGTACAACTCTCAGTCACCCTTCCACCGCTGCTCTTCAGAATTTCCCCACTGTCTAACAAAGGTTCATGACAACCAAACCCTTCAGCTGCCCAAGCAAATGTGACTGTACTTCTGAATATGGGCTCAAAGCCTAGATATTCAACCTGTGTGTCTGTGTGTATGAAGGGTGAGTGGCAGGTTATCACCTGAGAAAGTAAGGAAGTCTATAAAATTATTAATGTAAAGAAAGAAAAGAAACAGGAAACAAGCCATATTTTCTATTAGGAAAGCAGATCACAACAACAACAAAAAAAATTCAGTAGGGGACAAGTCTGACACAAAAAAAAGAACAATCTCACTTCGCTGAATACATAGCCAAGGAGTGAAGTTATTCTAACACAGGATGCTGTGTTAGATGCAAACTGTGATGCGGTTTGAAATGTAAAAAAGAAAAATATCTCAGAAGAGAGAGCCATTTCTTGACAGATTTTTCTGTCTCAAACTCCTTCAGATCCCAACTGTCAGATAAAGCGAGGTACAGCAGGAAAGGATTGCCTTATGCCCTCCCTCTTCTTGTTTTCCTCTCTAAGCATCTGCTATTGGCTGCAACAAGAGCTGAGACAGGGCTGCATGAACTTCTTGACTGAGCTGCACAACCATGATTATTTTTCCACACCTTATCAAATGGGATGCCATATTTCTTCAGGATTGATGGAGAGATGAGGGTCATCTTGTGACGGAGAAACGCTTCACAGCTTTGGGCACTTCCTGGAAAGAAACCTGTTTAACATAGAGGCAAGGAGAGATGTTATTGTTCTGCTGTGAACTAAATGAATTTTTCAGTAATTTTTAGGAAAAGTTACTGTCTAAGCAGTATTTTTCCCTAGCCCTACAAGTATAGGCCAATTTATTTGAAGTGTGCTAGCTTGCATACTGAAGGAAAAGGACAATTCCTGGAAATTTATCTTTAACAGATGCCAGTTGGAAAGAGCATAAGAAAGACCATACATAGAAGGTTCTTCCCTTGGCTATAACTTTCCAGTTCTAATAATCAATAGTTAAGGAGTTTTTCATTGAAGGTTAGACAGACCACACCTGCGTGGTTTGCAATGTGACATTTCTCTTGTGTGTATAGTATAAACAAACACTCAGAAGTAATATAACCTGTATTCTAAAAGGCAAATGAACAGTTCAGCCATGCCAGTCTGTGTTCTTATACATGTAACCAGCACGTTGCACTCTAAAAGAGCTGAAACCTGCTAAGGCCGTCCATCCCACCTTCCACAAAAAGCAGGACATGAATTGCTTGATTACCTTTTGCAAGTCTCTCCAGTCGCTTCCCGTGCTCTGGAGGGATCGAGTACCTGCAGTCAAAAGTACAAGTCTGTTAAGTTCAAGTGATGTGACAAAATCACAAAGTTTGACAGGAAATCGTAAATGGGCATCAAGGCATGAATTACTTAAATACTCCATCCTTACACCGTCTCTTTCAAAGGACTCTTTATCAAGGACTTTTTCTTCTCTATCCCAAGAAAAATCAAGAGCCAAAAGCTGACCAACTTCTCCACTGACTTTTGCTTAAGCAGTCAAGGAAGTAAACAGTCTGATGCATTCAATTAGCAGATCTGCACAACAACACATGAACTCCAAAAAGAAAGGGAAGAACAGTTCCAGACCTGCCTCAGTCCACAGCAAAGCAATCGCTGGTGTACTCAGTGCGGAGAAACACGGAGCAAGAGAAAAAATGGAATCATCTCTTCCAGCCCCTCAGACCAAGATGGGACGAGATACAATGCCCCATCCTTAACACGTGCGTAACTTGCAGCCAGCTCTTTCAAGCTACATCTCTCCCTCCTTACACACCTTTTATGGGCACTGCAAAACTCCTAGTTGGCTTGACTATAGTAAATAAAACCATCTACTCTGGAACAGAGCGGTATATTCTTGATGGAGTTCCTTGTTAAACAAGTCAGACTAAGGTGCCAGCAAAAGTTAACTTCTTCCACGTACTACTGTAAAACAAAAAATGGCCAAAAGGTTTATCGGACTGAACTATTCCATTTCATGCTCCCATGCTGTTGCCACTGCATGGGGTTGTTCACTGGTCACATGACGCTAGCTATTATTTTTGACTTCAAAGTTGGTACTAGAAGGCAGCCAAAAATACTAGCTTCCAACAGAAGTGCCATGGAAACAATTGTTGAAGTTGCTTGAGAAATTTATTTGTGAACAGAAGGGAATGATTCACTCTTAAAATGCAACCCATGCTTCAGAAAAATTTGGGAGCCTCCCCTAAAAACAATCATGAAAGCTCAGACACTGGAGAAACCACTCAGCAAGATCCACTAGCCTGCTTTTAGATCCATGATAAATAGCTACATTTCAAAGTCTGTTATAAAGTGCCTGTTTCCCTAGTGCCTGTGTGACAACAGGCACATTACCTCTGTATGGCCATTTTAGAGCTTCAGGAAATCATAAGCAAGTTTTCCAAGTTCTGGCCCTGTCGTAGCAGAGAGCACCCACCCTGTGTTACAACTCTGAAGGATGCCTTACATCAGGACAGCAAATAGATTTTTTTAGAAGGTAATCAGACGCATGTTACTCAGGACATAAGCTGCTTTGCAGTTCCTTACAGGTTTGTTGTCATCAGATTGCTCTTGTCATCAGATACAACTGCAGTGCAAGATCAGAGGGATGGCAATTCCTGTATTCACCTCTTGTACCGTCACAACTCTGACTCCAATATTTTATGGTGTTGCTTTTCGAAATCTAGAAGCTTCTCTAGAAAAATCTTACCATGACTTGGGTTCCCCAAAATGCAAGTAATTAATACTGTAGAGATCCATGTCCTCGGTATGCCAAGCAAAGGAAGTCTTCCACATGCCAAAATATAGGTAAGGAGTATTCACTCCTTCAATGGTTATGCCACTTTCATTCTCCACAATATCCAGGATCGTGTTCAATCTGCCAATATTCCATGCATCTACATGCTGTAAAACACAAGCCTCACGTTTGTCCTGGTTTGAGGTAAAATGAACCAATTTCCTGTTCAGTAATTTTACTTCTTTTAGCTGGGCCCTTTCTAACTAACTGAAATCTGAAATTAACAGCTTATTGTTCAGAAAACTCTTCACCCTCATAGTGATAAGACCCGATTATACCAAGGAATGGTATGCAGAGAGACCCTTGCTTATTTATTGCTGTAACAATCAAGGTCAGGTAGTTTTGTTATCTGCCCCGTTGGAGGGTCGGAAGCAGAAAAGTGTAGAGGGGTCACACCTGTAGGGAGGAGCGGACAGGACAGGTGACCCAAAACTGACCAACTGGGGTATTCCATCCCACCCACATAACGCTCAGTATAAAAGCTGATTGATCGAAGGGTCAACTCTCTTTCTTCAATGGCCAACATCTGAGGAGGACCCTGTCAGTTTGTCTGCCTTTGACCCTGATCCAAACATTCCTGACTCCAGATCTGTCAATCACAGAGTCCAGTCTGAGACTTTTCCTGATGCCTGCTGTGACATGATCATTATCCTGGGAGCTTGATACAGTTTTGTATATATTGTATCTATTTCATTATTTTCTTCCCCCTTTTTTTTTTTGTTTTAATTTTAGTATTAATACTTCATTCAAGTAGTTTAGTTCATTCTAAACTCATAAATCTCCTTATCCTCTTCCTCTCCTCTCCTTTTATGAGGAGGAAGGGCCATCTGTCAGTCTGGTTTTGGTAATTTTGGCCGAAACCACAACAAGCTTTATGAAGAACAGAACCACAAAACTAAGACGACAGTTGCAAAAGCTACCAGGCCCTTGTGAAATGGCACATCGAGGCAAACCATCAACTGGCACAGCTCAAATCATTAGCTAGCTCACCTAAAACAAAAGTTTCACGTGGTGTTAGCTAAATACTGATTGTTTACTAGCCACATTTATGGAAGAAGAAAAAAAATATTATCAGCCAACATAATGATTAGGAAGGAGAAATAATCACGAAACTATAGACTTAACAGAGCAGAGAACAATAGCGCAAGCTTGAGTTGATGTCTCAACTTTCTTGAACAGAAACACTTTTCATTCTGGGCATCTTTTTTAAAAGAGTGAATCAGTCTAAAGGGTAAGCAGTCTACTTGCTAGTCTGCTAAGTTATGATATTTAGGAGACTAGCAAGAAGACTGCACATCCTTTCCTAGTGCTTATCACCCTAACACGAAATAGCTACAGAGCTGTCCCATGAAAATACGTGCACTAGTGGGTACCAAAGCAGCACGTGTTCACTGATCAACACTTCCAACTCCCTACTCCTTTCAGGACAAAGCAGTATCAAAGCAACACTTGGGCAACAGCAGTTTTTGCTCTCTTGAACTAAACTGTATTACAATGACACTCTGATGGAGGTCCCTTAGAACATTACGTCTATTAATCTCTTTTAACTACCTGGGTTAAATGGAGAGTATGGTATAAACATACAGTATATTGTGTTCCTGCCCACTCGAGAAGCTGGAACTCTGCTAAGACTATAATTAACTCTTTCTGAAAGTTAAGAGTCAAATGCTATATTAGTATTTATGGCTTGCAATATATGAAGATAATCATCACTTGAAAATCAAAACAGCTCTCTTACCTTATCGTAAAGTGTGCCATTAACATCAGCCCCGTAGATAGGGGCATTGAACGTAAGGTTCTTCCAGTATTTTCGTTCAAGATCCTCAAAGTCCGTGTAGCGGGGTGTGCAGTACCTGAAATAAACCCAACAAAGATACTAAAGGCTTTGTAGTTTGATACTTGACAATTCTAAGCCAACGTTTTCCACCACTGAAAGAATCAAATTTACAGTAAAAATACTTAATGTGTGTTATCAGCCAGACCCCCACCTCCCAGAACAGCAGAGAGAGCAGCCACAGCTCTGTTCCTGTGAGACTTGGGAACAAAGGATGAGGAAGAAAATTACTTTCCCCCATTTATCAGTTTACTTTCATTTTTGCTTTCTTTGTTGTGACCAGAGAGAGGTGCACAATTTCATTTTCTAGTTGTTACTACTTAGCAAGGAAGGATGTAGTCAAAACCAGAAAGGATACAAAGAACAACTTGAAAAAAAAAAAAACCCAAAACCCAAAGTTTTCTGGTGCTGTAAAAGTAACAAACATTTCCAGACTCACCTGTTTGTAAACTGGCCAAGCATGGTCAGTTTACCAACAAAATATTAACTCTTGATGTCCATTCCCTGTAGACTGGGTTCTTTGTGCAGCACCGGGGGACCAATTTAGGCTCTAATACCTACTTAATGTGTGTCTGTATATAGCTATATATTTTAGATAATTACATATCTAGCATAAAGGAGTAATTTTCATTAAATTATTATATTTGAGAAACAGAATCTCAAGAAATCTGATGCACACTGCTCTAGCAAGATAAGGTAAGCTTCAGCGGACTGACTGCAGCTGGGAATTCCAACACTGTTTCTAACTAGTTATTTCAAAGGCTCTTTTGCTTAAACTCCTTTTAAAGCAATCTCTTCTCTGTCTCCCTTTTCACATCATGGACATTCCCTTCCCTACCACTCAGGAAAATTTTCAAGGGTCTAGGTGAAAGTTTGGATGGTCTGGCTACTGAGGAAGGGCAGACAGGAGTCCAGAGCAGAAACACAAAGTTCCACCAGCACTATGTGTCCTCCCACCAGGTGACACAAGCCACAAAGGTCCCCATCTGCACAGCCCGTTTGACAGGCACACCTCACGTGTCCAGGTTCAGGCCTCCGAGAGCCACCAGTCGGTAGCCAGGACCTGGCCCCGGGGAATACGGGCTGCGGGAACTCCCGGAGGAACCGCTGGCGGGGAGACACGGGCGCAAGACATACTTGTCGCTGTTGGCGATCCTCCTAAACTCCCGGACCGTCATGGCCTTCTTTTGGATGTTGTACTGCGTGAAGAGGCCGGACTGCCCCGTCACCACCTGCTGGATGGGCGCTGGGATGACAAGCTCGTCGATGTCATCGTAGCACCGACGCGGCTTCCACTCCTTCGGGGGAACTATCTGCAGGGAAGCACCAGGCGCCCGTTCACTGCCCGGCCCACCACCCCGGGGTGTGGGGAGACGGAAAACTCGGGGAAGTCGTAACGAAACCCTCTCCCCTCCCAAATGAACCAGGGCGTGCCCACCCCACCGGGGCACACAAAGGGCGGAGGGGGGCCGGGGCCGGGCGGTAGAAGGGCGGGGTAGCGGGGGTGGTGGTGTCGCACCTTGGCCAGCCCGGCGCGGTGGGCTCCCTGCGACTCCACGTAGGCGATGTACCGGCTGAAGTCCCGGAACTGCTCCATGGTGGGGCGGAAGGTCATGATCCGTGCGCTGGGGTTGAGGCTCTCCAGCTCCGAGGCCATGTTGTCGGGCCGGCCCGGNTTCGCTGCCTCCGCCCTCCCTCCTCGGTCAAACCCCCGTCTGCTGTATCCCTCCGCACCACGCACCCAATGAGTCCGGCAGGCCGCCGACGCCACCGCGGCCGTTCCCTACCGCCCGAGCCCCGCCCTGCCGCCCCGCCCCCTTCCCCTCCATGGCCCGCCCCGCCTCCGCGGGCGCAGCCAATCGCTGCCGGCGTTCCGCTCCACAGCCAATAGGAATTCGACGGCCACTCGGGGAGGGACAGCGAATCAGAAGGCCGGGAACGGGGCGGTTGCTAGGCGAACAGGCGGAGGGCCGGCGGGCAGTCGCTAGGGGGCGGTTGCTAAGGAGGCCCCGGCCTACTCGGAGCGCCCGGGGAGGCCGGGCCGGACCGGGCCGGGCCGGGCCGGGCCGGGGGCAGCCGGGGCCCTCACAGCTGTCACGGAGGGCGGGCCTACCTGTGTCCCGCTCACACTCCGCCTCCTCGTCCCCGGGGACACCCGCAGCGGATGGGGACAGAGCCTAGGCACGAAAGCGGTGCGGTTTTTCGGTGTCACGGCGGCTCAGGGCAGGGCGGGGACCCTCGCGGAGCCCGAGCCTGCCCTCAGGGGTGATACCGGGTGGACCAGCCGAGCCGGGACAGGAGCCTCGTTTGCCCGCCCGCCCAGCAGCCGGTTGCCGTCAGGTGTGGCAGGACGCGGCGTGCAGTCCCGGTGCAGGGGCCAAGGGCCCGTCCCGAGCGACCGGCGGAGGCGGCTGGGCCTGGGGCCGGCTCCAGCGGGGAGCCCCAGGGGCCTTCGCAGCGCCCACGGGGCACCTGGAGCCGGGGCAGCCTGGAATTGGAAGCGCTGGGTGTTAATCCTGCGTAAATGGATGATCCGATGAACTAATGGGCTTCAGGCACTGAATGGTGACAAACAATAAGCATGTGCCAATTGAACGTATTAACCAGGCTAATTATACTCCCTACCATTTCGGGCTGTAAGCAAAGCCAAAGTAGTATTCGATACTATGCAAACTTTTGGCAGCAGACACAACCTGGGGCTGGCCCAGTGCCAGGCCTGGTCCACACAAGGGAGTCTGGCCAGCACAGGCCGGTCAGCTGGAAACATGGATAAGTGGCCCTGTGGCCAGCGTACGTTGTTGATAATCCACTGCTGTTGTGTTGAGGATTGGGAGCTGACAGCAGAGCTTGAGCAGCAAAGGCTTTCAAGTGTGGGTGAGGCTGGCCTGCTTGACAGCCTGTAGGGATACTGACCTCCTGTAGGCTGGGACTGGCTGCTATGATGTTCATGGATTGTGTTTGTTAAATGCTTTTTACATGTGTAAATGCCAGTAGGTAACCTTGACAGCAAGCACAACCCACCCAAAAATGCTCGTAGCCATCCTCAGGGACCATGCTTGGTCTCTCATGCCTAAATATAATCTTAATTTCACTGGATGTTTCTCCTGACACGTTTCTTTCAGTGTCATGCTATAAGCATGCGTCAGCCCCGAAAATCTTACCAAAACAGCATTCTAATACAGATTTTCTGTGGGCTGCTGCCTCTCTGACCCACCCAGACTTCGAATTGCCAGGCATATGGACCGGAACCTCAAAGTTGATTAAAATGGCACCAGGAACAACACTCGGCCTCCTACAGACAGAGATACCAACACAGGCAACTGGCAAGTAACGGTTTGAGACAAACTCTGTGTTTCTGGTCTTTCTGGTGGTCTGGAGCTGTGCTTGCCACCCGTTAGCCAAGAAAGACCAGCTTTCTGGCATCAGGAGGTACGGGCCAGTCTTTTTATGGTGACCAGTGGTAAAATGTCACTGTGAGCAGGACTGTGTAGGCAGGAAAGCTTGATGCTGTATCATTGTTACTGCGGACTGAGGTTGCTTATTAAAACTGGCAAAAGGGCAACAATGAGCTTGTAATTGGGAGGATCAGAATTTTTCTTGCTCTCAGAAATGAACCAGGTCAGAACAGGCAAAAAAAAAGGAGGAAGGGAAGAAAAAAGTCACTGTTAACTGAGAAACTTGACACATGAAAATGGCAACATTGCTGAGAACAAGAAATGCCAGGGCTGTGGGGGAAGGAGTTGCCAAGCTACTGCACAGAGTAAGCTCAGATTTGTTCAGTGATGCAACTGTTTCTTTTCCTTATTTAACAACTATTTTGTCCTTGAAAAACAAAATTTAAAGTAATGGAATCCCAAAGGGCAAGTGCTTGAGCAGGATGTTATTTGGACTAGATGATCTTTAAAGGTCCCTTTCATCCCAAACCTTTCTACAGTCCTATGATTTAGCATCACTAGGAGGCGAGCCAAGCCTAGGCAGGGCCTGTACAGCTCTCTTGCTACAGATACCAATGGAATTAATGAAAAAAAAGAGCAGAAAATAGAGCAGAAAAGCACCTTGGTGCCCAGGAATTCACCTTTGACTAGCTGCCATTTAGCTGCTGTCCCACCTGCCAAACCTTGCCCTTTACAGGGCTGCTTATCTGAGGCTTCATTAGGGCTACCTGGTGCAATTAAAGAATGGAAAAAAAAAATTAAAAAAAAAAAAGCCATCAATAACTACCCAGCTCCGTTGCTTGGCCCAAACAGGGTTGGTCTGTCAGACTCAGAGGGAAAGAGGCCAAAAGCCACCTTACAGCATAATTTCGGGACTGTTCTTCAGATCTGGAGCACAGCACGGCACTGTGAAGCCAGGCTGATACCAGAGGGAGGGAGGGAGAGAGACATCTCGAACTGATGCCAGAGAAGACTGGGCCAAAAAAAATGCCCGCTGGGATAAATCCTTTCATGCCAGGGAAAGCTGAGCACCGCAGCCCAGGCACGGCAGTGGCAGGCCCTGGGAAGAGGCAGTGTGGCTCTGCCTGGAGCATGGCACAAGCCACCATGCTGGCTTCAGGGGCAGACCGGGTTGGCCTCCCTGTCTGGCTGCTGTACGTGGTTAGTCTTTGGGGTTTTGTTCCCCTTTTATTTTGTGCGACGTGCAGAGGTAAAGGGAAATAAATGTTCAAAGAATAGGTGTTTTGAAACAGATACGGCTCCATCCCCTTTGGAGCAGCATTAGCTGGGTGTGAGGAGGATGAGGGAGTGGGACTTTTGTGGCCCTGTGTGGCCAGCACAAGTCTTTGGCCAAGTGGCTTCACCTACACAGTGCCAGCCCAGCAACAGCCTTGCTGCAGAGGCCTGGGCTCGGTCATGTTATTCCCAGTGTGGTCCATGCCGAGATGATTGTTCTCTCTCTCTCTCTCTCTCCCACCTCCTGCTTCTCCTCCGCCTGTAGATAAGCTCACTGACCACCCAAAAAGGTCACACTGTGCCTTACATGTCAGGCAGAGAAGTGGAGTCCACAGGGGTGGTCAGTTGGGAGTGTTTGGTCCCTCATGTTTTCCCTGGGTCAGTTATAAAGGGTTTGGGCCAAGAACACAGCATCGAGTGGAGGGGGGAGCCCCAGGTGTTCTTGGGCAAGGAGAAAGAAGGTGCTTGTGGACATATACGAGTGTTGGCAACTGCTCTTTTGGTGAAAGCATTGGAATCCACACACAGACTAGAGGTTGGTGCTGTGCAGACGGCAGTGCCTGGTGAGTGCTCAGTGACACTCTCGGCACATCTGTGTGGCGACAGCAAAGCTTCCTCACCAGCTGCAGTTCAGCGGCACGGCCAAAGCGTTCTCGCTGCAGCGTGGGCAGGTGCTCACCAGCCGCTTTGCAGCTGGACGGCTTCCTAAGGCGCAGTGCTTAGCACGGCCCCCTTCCTCCCCAAACACACCCCCATACGAGCACGTGTGTGCTCGGCTGAGGCGCTTTGCCCTTCTGTGCCTGGCAGCGACACAAAGCAAAGCGTCCCGATGCCAGCAGTAGTGGCACCTGCACGTGAGCACACACACGTCTGCGCACGTGTGCTGCCTCCCCAGGGCAGGAGCTTGCTTCGCCCTCGCATCTGCATCCTGCCCAACAGGAGAGCCAGGGAGAGGTTCCACCAGCCTCAGGTCACCCCGAGGGGGAAACACAGGGGTAGGACCCAGCAGAATGAGGGTTGCATTTTGCATCTGGCACCTGCTCAGGCGCCAGTCTGGCCTGGCAGGAAATGCCATGTGTGGCCGAGCTCCAGCAAAGTCAGCGAGGAGTCAGTAAGGTGCCCAGAGTCACATCAGGAAGAAGCTCGTTCTGCCACACACTCCCACCCATGGTGCACAGGCTGGCCAGGGCAGACTGGGCTTCCTCAGAATGGGTGGACAGGCCACGGGGCTGTGGCCCGTGAGGTTCTGCCCATTGCACTGGCCTTTCCCTTGCTCACTTGTACTGTTTGCAGGTGCTGCTCTCTCCAGGAGCACTCTGGTCTCTCTGACCAGGGGTTCTGCAGCTCAAGTGTAGGCAGGGCCGGCGCTGGCCGAGCCACACACCTTGGAGGAGGTTTCACACCCAAACATACTCAGGTGTTGCTCTGCAGTTGGGCAGGTGAGGGTTCTGCTGCTGAGCAGTAACCACGCGTACACAGCTGTGCTCAGCGCCACAGAACAGTGTTACTGCAGCATCCCGGGAGGCCGGCAGCATCTCAGCCTCATTCAGGACCGATACTGACACCGAACCCACCGCAACCGACCCCTCTCTTTTCTGCAAACCCACAAGCCAACTCCAGCCTGGTCCTGCAGGCAGCTCACTGCCAGGGAAGGGGGAACACGTAAGTGTGCTTCCAGCAAAGCTCATTATCATCCCAGGGCCGCATCCTGCTACATCTTGGGGTCCTCTGAGAATTAGTAACTGGCAGTAGAGCAGGTAGGGAGGGCAGGTTTCAGGCCCCAGCCACCACTGGGACAGCCTGTGCAGAGCATGGACTGGGCAGAAAGTGGCTACTGGCTTCCTCCTGCTGGGAATGATCCATCCTTTGGAAAGTGGATGGGATGCAGAGATGGCCATGGCTGCAAAGACAGGTTTGGCAGGAGCCATTCCTGGAGGTGCCAAGGACTGAGGATGCTCTGCAGGTGGGCAGGAAGTGAGCACACACATGCACAAAGCAGGTTGTCTCAGAGGGTCTCCAAGCTTCCTCCCGGCACAGGGTCCCTGTGGGAAGTGTGGGGCACTCGTGGCTGGGATGTGTCCATGGGAAAGGACTTCTCTGGCAACATGCTGGGGAGCATGCCCATCTCTGAGGGATTCTGTGGCCTCTGCTTATGGCTGAAGAAACAGACAGCAAAGCCAGCTTGTATGAAACCCGATTATTCAAATTTATTAACATCAAGAATTATGCAATGATGCTGTAGATTTTTTTTTTTTATTAACAAATAGAAAACAGACTGTATACAACAGTGACCCCTACAGCACTATGCATCCACAAGGTAAAAATGAATGTGTCCTCCAACATTACCAACCCTGGATTGCTGATTTCAACGTAGCTTGGATTCTTAACATTCGGAATACATGTGATAATACAATTAGATACCCTTCCACCACCTTTATTCATAACTCAATGCACTCGAAAGAGGGCTGCTCACTCCCTGTCTTTAGTGCAAGCGTGATATAATAAGGAGTATTAATATATAGTACCATTAAGTTAAGTCCAGTAGTCTTGCCACATTGGTTCATTAGAACGTCCTGAAGTAGCAGAAAGTACAATATTCTAGTGACTTTTAACATTTGCAGGATAGCAGAAATTATAGATACACCCAACCTCTGAAGCCATGTGTACTCCCCTCCCCTCCCCTCCCCTTCCCTTCCCTTCCCTGCAGTACCCTGCTTTCCAAAGGGAGCCTGCCCGGCTCCGCTCGGGGGACGACTGGGCTTGTGCTCCTTGCCTTAGTAAATGCTCCGATGCACTTCACTGGTGAGAGGTGACAGAATGGCGCTTGCACGCACAGAACCGCGGGATCAACAAAAAGGGCTGTGTCTCGCTCTTTCCATCCCCTCCCCGGGGAAGTGTGGGACCCACTCGCTTCTCCCACCCCTTTACCAGCGAGACACATAAAAAGAGGCTCCAAAGCCCGTGATTTCGGGTCTCTCGCAAACAAGGTGATGACAACTCACGTCTTACCGGGATCTGCCAATACACACGGTCACTGGATTGGTTGAACAGGCATCGTAATAGGACTGAACAGTTTCCAGCTGACAAAGGGGACCGCTTTTCTGGCAGC
>VXBJ01002737.1:378132-421236 GCA_013400055.1 Nycticryphes semicollaris | reverse complement strand
AATTATATATATATATATATAATGGAGCTTGGTTTGGGGGGGAAAAAACACCAGAGCAGACATACTGAAAACAGTTAAGGGCTTTAATTAATCCTTTAATTCATAATCCTTTTGTTTATCTATACTTTGTTTACAGAATAAGTAATGTCTTGCATGTTTGGACCTCTCATGGAATAAGCAGAGCAAAAAAATGTTTAACTGCAGCATTATGGATCTTGATTTCTCACATCAGCTGAGTGGTAGAGCATGGGAAGAAACTAGGGAGAAAGTGAAACAAAACATGAGGAAAAGTTAACAGTTGAACTTGATGATCTTAAAGTTCTTTCCCAACCTAAATGATTCTATGATTAGTGCATGCATGAAGGGAATCTGGAATAAGTAAGAAATTTAGAGGGTCTTGTGTCATGTATGAGAAAAAAAAAAGTCACTGTAGTGGTCAGGGAGAAAGAAGATGTGACTGAGACTTAGTGGTTGAAGAACATGGTAAAACATGAGATGGTACCTTTTCTAAAAACAATTGGTTTTAAACTGATGGCAACAGCACTTGGATGAAATGGGATGCTACTATTTTGCGGCTAATGAAGATCCAGATTTATTTTGAATTTTTTTTCCATCTAGGCAAAGATAAAAACAGCTTCTCACTCTTGCAGGGAATGTATGGTTAGATGAACAGACATGCTCGAGCTGTTCTGGAATGTCCTGGGCAAGGTAAAGAAAGAGAACACGCATCTCATGTCCCAAGCCAAAGGCTTCATTTTACAACATCCTGAATACCAGCTGGGCATGTGGGGCATCTGTATGTCATTACTCTCTTGCCAGCAGTGCTTTTGGTGAGCCTGCTATAAACCCTTAGTCTTTGCATTGTTGAGTTCTCCTTAATCTGTACGCTATAATGAGGACAACATTGGTTTCCACCTTTGCATGGATTTTTTAGGAGTAAGTTTGTGCATCAAAATACTCCCTGATAGGAAGGCATTATACATTCCAAAAAACCAGGGTGAGGGCAGGGCAGGGTAGGGATGGAACGGAAGGAGCCAGAGGAAGAACCCACAGTGTGACATGTGGGTTACCCAAGAGGTGCCTTGATAGACTTGAGGTCATTAAAGCCTCCTGGTCCAGCTGAAAAGACTTCACTTTAATTTTTTTTTCTGTCAAAGTCCAGCTTATGCAAGAACACACACAAATACATCAGCAGGATTTCAGCTCAGCTTTTCAAAGCAGCCTATAGGCATGTTGTGGCAAAGACTCATGCTCTAGCGCAGCCCACGTTCAGGCCAGCTCTGCGAGGGACACTAAACCCTTTCAGCAAATCTACTTGAGCTAAGCAAAGTGCTGACTTCCCCCACTGAGCACCAAGGAAGCCTTCAAAGCGGCAAAATGAATGTAAAAGTCTTTGCATCTGCCTGTGCAGGTCTGTCCTCCGAGTCCCAAAGTCTTTCTTGACAGTCACATTAAATGTCAGTGAAATGTGTCAAGTTTGGTTCTGGCACAGCCAATGGCAAAAATTTCATTGAGTTTACTGGATTTGGGGTATCCACGTGCTAACCTAACCTTTTTCTGTAGTCTGATCTCTAGTAGCACTTGAATTCCTTTATCAGTATAAATAAGAATGCAGCTGAAAGGATACCTTGTCTGAATTCCTAGAAAATGTATGGTCAAAAGTATTTTTCTTCCTTTTTTTCCCTCTCCATTTTCTGGAAGTGGTATTTTTTCCTCTTATGTCTGAAGTAGAGGAGTGCATTACAGACAAATTTGCCTAAGGCTTTGGGCCAGAGTTGATGAGACTTCATGAAGATACAGGAACAGGCACATGGGTAGAAAAAAAGAAAGTCTGTGAAAAATTAAAATGACAAGCCTGGTTAGGGAGCAGTGATAACTGGTGATGTAGTAAAATTAATTACAGACTGGGTTGAAGGAATTGTGTGCCTAAGACAAAATTAAAGAAAAAAGAAAAAAAAAGCAGAAAAGAGAAACCAAATAACAGCAATGACATTATAAACCCTTTCAACATCTCTATATGGTATAACTCCCATCCTTATTTATTATGACATGTATTGTGGCTTTTATTTCTATAGGAAGAGAAATATCAATGGCAAGTAAGGAACCAAGTGTCTGGTCAGAAGGCTTTTCTTTAGTGTCTGATTCTGCAATGAATAGCCTCATTAAGAGTGAAATTACAGCCAGGAAAATCTTTAGTGGACTGGGAACTGTGAGAGAGAACCTTCACTGGATCAGGAAAGCTGCATATTGTAACACTCCAAGGGTGATTATGGGTATTTACTAAGCGTAGGGATGCACATATTTTTAGATTTAATTTTTGCAGTCCTTGAAATTATTCTAGCTATGTGGCTACTAAAATGCACGAAATGTTAGGTGATGATTTGGTGATCAACATTATAAAGGTGATTTCAAGAGCAAAAACCAGCTACACCGTAGGATCATTCCAAGATGTCGTAACACACCAGCAAAAGGTGTTTGTATGGGGATTTGTCGGATACATAAATGGAGGGGGGTGGATGGGAGGTAGGTGCTGCCTGAGAATACAAGATGTCTGTGTCATTGATGAAGATCTTGAACAGTACCGGTTCCAGTATGGACCCCTGGGGGACACCACTTTTCACCAGTCTCCATCTGGACATTGAGCAGTTGATCAATACACTCTGGCTGCGACCGTCCAACCAGTTTCTCATTCACTGAACAATCCATCCAGTAAATCCATATCTCTTTAGGGAACTGTGTCAGAGGCCTTAGAGAAGCCCAGTTAGATGACATCTGTAGCTCTTCCTGAGTCCACTGATGTAGTCACTCCATTGTTCTCACTGGCTCAAAGCTGTGTATTTGTGTGTAGGTCTGGAGATACCAAGAAGGTACCACCAATCTGCCACTGCCTCACCAGGGCATTTCAAAATCTTCAGTTTTCAAAGAAGATAAGGGAACTAGAGTAGCCATTCTATTAGTGAGATTTCCAAAAAGGAAAATAGAAAGACACTGAGAAATTTTTACTTTTGAAACTGGAAGTTGAAACCTCTTTTAAAGGAGGGTGGATACTTGGGGAAGAATAAAACAAAAAGGCAAATACAAAATCAGCCTCCCTGGATTCAACCTTAAGGAATAAGAGACTTCTGGGAATGGTGGTTGCTCCTAGTACCCATTGGATTGTCCCTGAAAGCGTAACATGAATGTCACGTTACACTGAACTATCTATATCCTGTGTGAAAAAAAGTTATTTCCGCTTTTATTTTAAATTATCTGCCTGATACTTTCTGGGGTTTGTTGCCTGATAGATAGGGAGTAATGCTAATTCTCCTTGCTTTTCTAAATATCTTGCACATTCTTCAGCACACTTAGCTCTTTTCCAAGTTCTGTTGGAGTCCTGTGGGTGTGGGCTGCAAGGGTCTGACTTAAAATTCAGTGGAAAAAATAAGGGTTCAAAGGAACAGAAGAAAAGGAGAATATACAGTCAGTCTTCCTGCAAAAACCTCCCCCCCTTCTATTTGTGCAGTTAAACCTTATGCAGTGGGATGTAACTCCAGTGTTTCCAGAAGGGGATTCAGTTTTCTCTGGGAAAAAATAATTTCTCTGAGGCATTGGGTGAAAAATGACACTTAGGCTGACTAGTAGCCTGATCTTGGGTCCTCAATTAGAGACCTAAATTCAGGTGGAAAAAAAAACAACCCAGGATTTAAAGCATAAACACTAAAACCAGCCACTTTCATGTGGGATCAGTGGGGAAAGAAGTACAGAGAGGGGCGACACGGCCAAAACAGTGGCGTGGAAAAGGCTCTCTGCAGCAGCACTGGGGAAGATGGACTCAAGCCAGATCCCTCTGCGCTTGTCAGAGAGAGGAGCTACACACAAACTGAGCGCGGAGCATGCGCTGAGCTGCTCTGCTGCTTTGGGTGTAGGTCATCTCATTCCTTTCCCAGTAGGCCATTTGTCCGTCCCCAGGGATGCATTAGGTGGGGTTGGATTAATTTGTGCTTTCTCTCTTAATACACCTCTCCCTTACAGAGTACATTAAAGATGAAGCCGGTGCCCAGGACACGCCAGGTCTTGCAGCCGTCAAAGGGAATGATGCTAAAAATATCCCACCCTTGCTCTCCCTCCCGCCCTCGACTGTCTCTCCCTGTCTAGGTGCTGACAAAAGTTATTTGTCGTATTCCCTTCATTCGGTGAGTGACAGGAGACTGGTGTCAAGTGAGAAAATGAAATGTAAATTTTATTAAACACCTTCTCATCTCTGTGTATCAATCCAGATTCCAGCCTAACACAGCAAATCAAATCCTGTCTTCACCAGGCCTGAGGGCACACAAAGAATCATTTCTCCTTAATACCATTCCCGCCTAGTAAAATATTTTTCTGTTTAGTAAATGAAAATTTAAAATGCAAACCCTATTTTAAGCCCAGAGAAAAGATGTGGTTTGCAGGGAAAAGGATGCTACATTTCGTTTTGTTATGCCTCATGCTTTCTTCTTGTTTTCAGACACACCAAGGATGATTAGCTGAAGCATAAATTGCAACTCTCTTTTAAGACTTGCCTATTGGGACTTTTTATCTTCATGTCCACCACTGGGCTAAGTAGCTTATGAGTCCAGAGATGATTCAGTATCCACTTGTTTAATCTAGAATTGCATGGTAAATTTTATGATGCACTGAAGTCTGAAATAATGTTCCCAAGTGAACAGCATCAGAAGTTCTTTGTTGTGGGTCCTAATACCTCTCTTTCTCTGAGGAAGAGAGTCTTAGTACACTGTGAGAGGTTAAATTGTCAGAAAAGGAAGCTTTTAATTCCAGATTTCTTATTGTTGAGCAAAATAGTGGTTGCTTTGATTTCCTTGATATTCACAGACGGAACATAAAATAACTTGTTTCTTTCAATACCCATGTGAAGACATTTGTATCTGTTTATCCACGTTGTGCAGAGGTTGAAATTAGGGCAGAGACAAAGTGTTTATGAGATAAACCATGAACACAAAACAAAATTTCCTTTACTCCCAAGAGGTGGCACTGGAGAACATTCTTATTGATTAAGCAACCCTCTGTCTTAGTGTGTGATGATGGAAACCCTGGACCATTTATATCTGTGACCATTCAGTGTAGGAGCGAAACCAAGGACCTTTCATCTACATGCATTACCCTCCAGTTAGTGAAAGTGAGGTGTCTCATCCAATCTAACTCTTCCTTGTGCCTGGTTGTTAACAGCCAGATATGCACTCTGGGGGTGGTGCTTCACTTTTCATACACGGCTACTGTAGGACGGGCTGAATCAACCTGTGGAGGTGTAAGTGTTAGCTGAGTAGCTTGGATGAGATGATTGACTTCTAGCCTGGTCAAGTGGGCATTTCAGCTTAATCTGGCTATGGCCTTCCTACTTCCAGTGCAATCTTTCACTGATAAGTTCCCAACTCATCATGAGGTTTTTTTCTGATGGGAAAAATATAGTGGAATGCACAAATACTACACAAATAAATGTTTTGTGCCTCTGAAAATAGTTACCTGCTCTGTAATTGCTCCTCTTAGCAATAACTCATCCAGTAAGAGTTTTCTTTGGAGGTGGTGGTCCTAGGATTGCCTGGTTCCCCCACCTGAAGCAGCCCCTAGAAGGTTACAGGGATTCAGGGAGCCCATCTCATGGTCCCGGGCAGTTAACCACAAGGCCAGTCAAGGTTCCCATCTTGAAGGTCCTGCAAGAATTGCCTGCAGCACTTCATTTCAAGGAGGCTGAGGGCATATGCAGTCCCCCAAAACTCTGGAAAAATTTGTAATAATTCTAAAGAAAATATTTTCATGATTAAAAATAAAATAATAATAATTGACACCTCTGGTGGTCTTTTTTAAATTCAGGTTTTGCCTTCAAAGAAAAATAGTAGATTCTTGCCATCCCTAATCACTACTTTTCCTAATCCCTTTTGGAGGAAAAGCTGTGCCATTCTCCATTAATCAAGGACAGATGACATGAAACAAGGAAAAGTTAAGCAACTCACTAAAACTTGCACTAGGAACAAGTGAAAAAGAGATCGACAAAAGCACCCATTTCCCTTGGCTATCTGTTCTCAGACAAACCATTTCTGTTATCTAAGCCTGTAATGGAGACAAGCAACACTGAAAAAGTGATGCAGGGCAAGACTTGCAGCTTATGCATTAAGTTGGATATCAACAGTCCTCAGTTCAAGTCTGCATCCTGCCACCAATTCCCCTCTCCGACCTTAGGCCACTCATTTAATGTCTTTGCCCCTCAGCTCCTCACATGCAAAATGGGAATGCTAATACAGCTCTTCTGCATACCTCAGTCCACTTTGCCCACTCAGGCTTCAGGGCCCTAAGCACTGAGGCTGTTTCTAATTAATTATTTTCCAGGTGCAGCTGAATCCTGGCATCCCAGTTGCCATTGAAACCACCCTTGAAACAAAGGAGTAACAGTGCTTATAGTAATAGTGATTGTAATTGTAATAGAAGTGGAAATTAGAAATAGAAATAATAGAAGTAAAAATAATAGAAGTAAAAATAGAAATAATAGAAATAGTCATAGAAATAGACATAGACATAGAAATAGAACAAAATAGAAATAATTGAAATAGAAATAATAAGTGTACCTAGGCTGGTTTCACTTGCAAGGTGCTGAGGGTTAAAGGGAAAAAAGAAAAAGAAAAGTGCAGTCCGTGCGGAAGAGCTGTCAATTGTCAGCTGCTCTAATATCGCCAATCCCTCCTCCACCTCACCAACTTAAATTCTCCCATGCCTCAAGGTAGACGGCTGTTGGGACTCGGCGCTCTAGATACATCCACACCGGAGATCAGTCATTTCACACTGCCAGTGGGCTTCTTTACTATTCTAATACAGAACCGATTGCACACTATGACTAATAATGTTGGCTGTATGAAAGAATTATTTATATGGAGACTGAGAAAGGCCTCCTTGGATTTCTAGACAGGACAGTCTTGATTTGGAGAGAGCAAAGCATAAAATAACTTCAGGGCCATTTTCGACTGCCGTAGTCTCCAGGAGAAAAGCTGACAATTGGTGTTTGAATTTGAAGCTGCAGATGTATATGCTGTGGCAAACCCTCTTCCCTCGTACCCCAGAGTCCCCCATCCTCAGAAATAAAGAAGGGATGCCTAGTGAATGCTAGTCAACACAGGCTTATGGAAAATAGGTCCTGTCAAATTAAATTGATAGCTCTTTTTTCTGGTGAGATTACAAGTTCAGTTGATAAAGATAGCAGTATTTGAGCAATAGGCATCTGTGTGGCATTTGACTTGGTACACCATGACATTTTGATTACAAAACTACAAAAAAAAAATGCACAAAATATACATGGTGCACCTTAAGTGGATTAAAAATAGGCTGACAGCCTTAAAATGTGTTTATAGAAGTCTCTGCTGAGCAGGTCTGTTTCTAGTCTGGCCACAGAGGGATCAGCTTTTGTCTTGATGTTATTTTAGCAATGTTTTATCCATAAACACAAAGGTAATCTAAAAGTTGGTATTCAGCCAGTTGGCTAATTAGATGGAGATACGGGGCATGATAAATAAAATAAGAGGACAGATCCCTTATGTTGTAGGATCAGTGGATCAACCATATTCAATCAAATGAGGTACATTTTATTATAATGATAGGAAAATTCTACTTAAGGATATGGATGCATTTACTAGTCAGAGTTTCTTTTTTGACAGCTGGTGACTGGAAATAGCTTGTCATCATGACAGATCATAACTAAAGGTTATTTTGTTCAGGATAAAGGTCTTACAAAGGAGTTAACGTTATTTTACTGCATAGACACAAAGGTTTTTTTTTAAATAAGAAGAGGTTGCTTTTATTCCAGGACTGATACTGCTTTTGGTTTTGATCTCCACAGTTCAAGAAGTTGTTTATGATTTTGTAGAGGGTTCACAAGGGAAACATAGATGGGCAAAACACTTTGCATAGAAGAAAAAAAAGGGTAGGGATTTTAAACCGGTTGAAAATTAAGCGTGCAGTGTAAACTGATCATTTAGGCTCTCTGTGTAGCCAGCAATGGGTACCTGCAGAAGGTGGCTCACCTTGCATCTCTTACTTTTACCTTAGTCTTACAGTGGAATAAAACACCTCTGAAAGTGCTGATCTTATAACATGGTCACAGTCTAAAAACTTCTGTAGGTGAAACAGAATTTGGAAGATAAAGAGCTTTTCCATTGCATAAATAAAACACTGTAAACCCGGCAAATTCAGAGTGGAACTCCTGGGATGTTAAGAGTGAGGAAATCAGCAAATAGTTTAGAAAGGAGGAAGGTGATTGTGAGAGATCTTTGCCACAGTTTTCACTAGAAGACTAACTTTTTGTCTTTGAATACTTCCTTCCCCACTTTAAGCGCCTTCTCCAAAGGTCCCTACTGTCATCTTTGCACTCAGCATCACCCTTGCAGCAGACAGAAGAGAACAACATGATCCCTGAGGATTTCCTCTGCATCCTCGTGTGGCCAAGAAAACCTCTTTTGTCTTTCGGAAGATGACCTATCCCACTTCTTTTCCCCATCTTTCTTTGTCTTCCTAAAGCCCCGGAAAGCTCAGGAGAGCAGGAGGTATTTCTGGATAAAAAGAAGGGACTTCTTGCAACATAGATTTTGGGGGAACATAAGAAGAGGAAAGAGGGAAGAGAGGCATTCTTGGAGAGGTGTGTTGAGGGTGGCAATGCCAGATCCGAAAATCCCATTCAAATAAGTCTTTCCTACCTAATTATGTCATCTTACAAAGCTTGGAAAACAATCTTTGAAAGCTCTGACTGCATTAGGAAGCTAAGGAATTTTTTTCTTATGAGAAAGCACTTACTCTCCACAAAGTTCTCTTTAGTATGGGACATGTTTTCAGTGAAGTGCTAGAGCCTGCCTCTGAAGAAATGATAAGTAATGGGTGTAGCAACATCCACCTGTGTCTCTTTTGGGCTGACTCCAAAGCCCATCCAAGTCCACGAGGTCCATTTTCTGGACATTATCTGGTCTATTATCTGGTTTAGATAAAGTCTAAAAGGTACATGTGGTTAATTTGCTGCCTATGTTTATACTGCTCTGTTTCAAATCCATCCATTAGGTTAGGTCCTTCACAGATCTATAGAGTACAAACAGTTGTGAAATGCAAAATATGGTGCCAAACAGTTTAGTAATGCCAAAAATGCAGCTTCAAATACCCTTCCACTTTTGTAAAGTTTATAACAACTATGTATTTTGCACTGAGCTTTATAATGGACAGATTGGAAAGCCTGAGTTCAGGCATAAACTCGTTTTTCGGAGTTTATCACTCTCTTCAAATGGACAAAACTACTTGCATAAAGCAGTCAAATCCCTCCTCTGCTCTACCAAGATATGACATATATAAGGCTCATTAATATTGCTGAATAAAATAAGCATATTACAAGAGTGATTACAGATTAGAATCATATTCTTGTCTTAAGCTTGCTGCAGAGGCTAAGACAGCACTGCTCTGAGCTTAGTCATCACTGGTATTTCAGAAATAAGAAAAATCCAAGACTGTCCTTTAAAACCACTGCACATAGTCTCCCCACACCTCTCAGAATGCTTGGTTCAGTGAGGCAAATATCCTTCATCTCCAGGTTTATTTATTCATTTATAATATTCCTGGGTTGCATAATAGAGAGATGTCTACTAATACTCTAGAGAAAGCAGGATTTCTCATGAATTTTATACACATAATTTCCTTTGGGAAGGGCTGAGTATGATACCTCCTGAAGGACTCTGTGGAAAATTCATGTAAATAAGGCAAAATGGATTCATGGCTCCAGCCTGCAGTTATCTTCTGAATAGTGTTTTGTGAAACGAAAGCACTGAGGGCTTAAAAAGTGGACATTTTCTTTACACACAATGGTCCATGGTACATTAAAAGGACGTACTGATGCCTGCTTGTAAGGTGAGTGATAAGGCATTCACAGAGATAAAAAATTTCCTTCCTGGCACCACGTGAAAGACTCCTCTGCACTCCTCTGCAATGGTGAATTCAGTTCAGTTTGAATCCATCCCAGATTCAGTTTGGACTAGAGTCCCTAGACTTTGTCAATGAAGGACCACCTAATAACACCACCATCTTGAGGACTGGGTGCTTTATACACCTTCTGCTTACACCTTCTGATAAGGGGTTTGTGTCATTTGGTTTATAGAAGCTCTGCAGAGGTGCTTCTTGAACTTGCACCTGCATGAAGAGATAACTTTAAAAGTTCATCAGGAACAGGCCCTATTCACCCCATACAGCTAAAAGCTCTGCTGCCAGTACCAAGCTCTTCTGGTGAAGACCAACTTCAATGCTGCCCTGTGTGGTCTCTCAGCACTGAAAACTGCAACTCTGCTTTTCTAATGTGTTTTCCAAACAAGAATATCCCCATTATCTCACAGTTAGAAAAGAAGTCAGTATGGTTTGGTGTGAGCAATGCAAGTAGAGGTGAAGTGCATCAGTTTGGTCCTAGGGACACAAAAGAAGGGCAAAAAGCCCAACGGTTATGGGTTTCAGAGTGTTAACCAGGATTTCAGTCTTTAGTGTTCACACTGTAATTCTCCCTGTAGGAGAAAGGTTTGCAGTGTCATGTATTTGTCTATAAAATGGGTGAAGGATCTAGAGAACAAGTCTTATGAGGAGCATCGGAGGAAACTGGGCTTGTGAAAGGAGGTTGTGAAAAGGTGGGTGTCAGTCTCTTTTCCCAAGTAACAAATGATAGGTCGAGGGGGAACTGCCCCAAGTGGTGACAGGGGAGATTTAGATTGGATATTGGGACAAATTTCTTCACCAAAAAGGTTATCAAACATTGGAATAGGCTGCCCAGGGAAGTGGTGGAGTCACCATCATGGAGGTATTTGAAAGATGGTTAGACGTGGTGCTGAGGGACATGGTTTAGTGGTGGACTTGGCAGTGTAGGTTTGCAGTTGGGCTTGATGGTCTTTTCCTACCTAAACCATTCTCTGATTCTTTGGCCTTTCCTTTCTGACTTTGCCCTGATAACCACCAAAATTATTATGGAAGATACGGATGTTCTATGCTAGATACCTAAATGAGGATGACCAAAATTTTTAACTTTCCTTCTTCAGAAGGAAAATTAAATATTTAGCTAAATTTTAACAGCTCACGAGGACAGTCTGTCTCTACCAAATACCTTTGTTTTAGAAGTTTCTTTGGAAAATCAAATGTCTCAAGCTTTCACTGAGATTCTGAATACCAATATTTTTTGAGGACATTGACCAAAGTTGTCTGTTTTCCAGCAGTTTAAAGCTGAATTCTCCTCTTGTTTCAGACAGCTTTCCACCCAAATGGGTGGGGAAGGGAAGTCATGGACTATGCACTGTCTGGGACACGTGCTTTTGGCTTGAAAGACTCCTGGCTTTACTGGGATAGGTGGGGACATAACCTTTTATGAAAGAAGTTTGCTGGTGTTGATAGAAGTCTTCTCACTGACATCTTGTCTGCTGAATGCAGGTGCATTTGCTTCCATTACTTAGTCTGAAGTTTGTGTGTCCATGAAGTGAATGAAAATAAGTGGTTTGTCTTTCCTCCTTACCTGTTCCGTCTGGGTGGAGGTAGATACACTTCCATCAAGAGAAATGGCTGAACTTTTTGACATATATTGTCAGGCAGGTTGTCTCAAATGACTGCTTTTTTCTCTCCATCTTCCTGAAGTGGAAAAAAATTACCAAATGGTCTAGATTCAAAAAAAAAGGGTCAGGCTGAGAATTGTGCAAAGAAGATATCAAAGGAGAATTTCTTTCAGGAGGAACCATATTTCTACTTTTTGCTAAAGATTCTTCCTCTATAAACACAGTGAAAGTACAGACAGGTCTTGAGCTTCTGGGGCAGAGTAATACTTCCATATAAAAGAGATAAAAAGAAAAAAAAAAGAATAAGAAGAAAACCTCTTATGTAATTTTTATTTTATTTCAGGAAATATTTAAGAGGCCATGAAATTAAAACGTGACAATTGCTATTGAATTTTACACAGGTATTTGATATTGCTGTATGGACAAATAGCCACAGTTGATACATTTTCAGCAACTATTTTGAATTACAAGACACTCAGAATTTTGTGGTTTAGGCTGTGTAAGGGTCTTGTACCCCTACATTTCATTTACTGGTAGGCAAGCTGAGACAGGACTTGAGATTATGTCTCTGAGACCTCAAAATCTTTAAGGTAGCAGATATACCCTGAGTTTTGTTCTATCTAACAAAATAACTTCTCATGGCTTAAATTCCTATTTTCAAAACGCTGCCTGGAGACCGATGCAGGGGAGTAAAAATAAAATAGAATAATGTAGAAATCCATATTCAGGACAAATAAGTGAATCCTCAGAGGGGGTAAGCAGGCACAGAGGAGCTCTTCTGATTTACACCAGCTGAGCATCTGATGCCAAATATCACTAATGAAGTCACCAAGCCAAATAATGCACCCATCCTATTCCCTTATAATCATTCCAATGCCCCTTACAGCTGTTTCCAACTGTGTCTCTGATCTCCTTGCTAAGACATTTAAATCTCCTGTTTCATTTGCATGGTTATCCAGTGAAATAGCTCCTAGTGTTTCTTTTCTTGTTTGCAAAACTGAAGAGAAGGGGGAGGAGGAAAAGGGAAGGGGGGTGTGTAAAATGTAGGAATATGAGGATTTATCTACATGCGGGGAAATTATTCAAATCTGACAACTTACTTTTGTTCCACAAGAGACTAGCTTGGAGGCTTGGACTCTCACGGGGGCAGATAGCCTTTTTTTTGTAAAGTCTCACCGTAATTAGTATTTCATCCTGTCTTGTTTGGCATCCAAGTGTTGCGCTGCATTTCCTTATGACAGAGCTGGCTGCACTGGAAGGACGATGGCTTTGTTTTGTTGACAGTGGTTTATTATTTTTTTTCTAACCTGTGAATAGGTTCTCAGGTCAGGAGACCAAGAACTCTGCAGGAAAACTATCTGCAGGGCAGGTGGGCTGTGGAACAAAGAGTAAGAACCATCAGAGAACTGGAAAGAGACATCTTGTGATGGGGACATAAGAATAACTTGGTTGGTCCACATCAAAGATCCATTTAGCCTTGTGACTAATAGTGGCCAGAGTGCCAGGGGAATAACAGAAGCAGGACAGCAAAGACTAAAGTTTTCCTGGCATACTCCCTTGCTCTCCCATGGACTGCAGCTCAGAGGAAGCCCATTTATATTTAATATTCTTTGACGATTTCTTGCCATTTATTTGTCCTACTGTTTGTTTTTTTTTTAACCTGTGTAACTTTTAAGTGTCATCTTGTCATCATACAGAAATGGATATATCAGTTTACTAATGTTGTCCTTGAAAAAATAGTCTTTTTGAATGTTTCAAACCTGGCTCTTGAGCTATTTATTTTATACTTCCTAGTCCTTTTACAGAAGGAAGGAGTGAATTTTCATTCCCTCTCTACCTTGTTCCCTCTTTGTTCTCTGTGCATCCCTTCCCAGGCTGAGTTGATTTACTCGGTTTTTAGTTCTGCATTGAAGAAAAGGGGATTATGCACTTGAAATGGGACACTTTGCAGGACTTAAGAGTTAATTTTTTTAATGGTGGTTCAGTACCTGTAAGAAATAGGTATCTATTGTTTAATATCCAGCCCTAAATCTTGAACTAGTATATTATCTTCAACTTTTACTTGTTACACTCCATTTCACATACCTTCCACCTCACCTTTTTCTCTTATTTGTGATTCCTTGGTCTCCTTCTCCCACTTGAACAAGTCTAGTCCTCTCCCTATGGATGACTGCATTTGATTATGTAAAATTAAAAAAAAAAGCCAAACAAAACCAAAATAATTAAAAAATCTAAGATATAGAAAATAAGTTGATTGCAAGCATCACCCCTTTAGCTTTGATGCCATCTTCCAAATTCTTGCATTTGTGCTGATTCTGACATGTGATTTTACCCATTTAGAAAGTTGAAATCCTATTTTTTCAAGGCAATTGCATCTCACAGAGCACTGATTTCTGTAAGCAATAAGTCCAGTCCATGTGGTTCTCAAATCTCTTGTTCAGATGTATCATAAGATGGTTGGACTATAAATAGGGCTGCTTTTGGTTTGGAAAAATCAGTTGACTCTAAGCAGAATGTATGTTGTGCAACATCCTAAATTCCTTTCATACTGCATCCCAAGGCAAGTAATATATATTCTTAGTGTGATGTAATAAAAACGTCACTCTGGCCATAAGGCAGACCTTACATTAAAAAATATAAGCATGAGAAAATTATATTCATGTTTTAGGGCCATGGAGGCATCTCAGGGGATCCTGAGAAACTCTAACTGTGATGTCTTGTGAATTAGACAGTTTCATTTCAAGGCGGTTTGTCCTAAACTGTGTAAACACAAGGCATTTCTGGGCTACCTGATCTCAAAACCGGGGTTCACTCCTTTACCCTTTCTTATTTAGCACTGGAAGCATACGTTGGATGTCTAAGCTCAGAACAAGTCATTAAGCCTACCTCACTGGCAGTGGGTTTGGGGGAGTAAAAAAATATAAGTTTTCCTTATGGGTGTGCTAAATTTTTGCACCGGAGGAATTGCAGCCAGCCTTGGGCTGATGTATTGCCTCTCTTTCTCTATTTGCATTCAGAAAGGAGCAAACAGCACTGAGGTTTTTCTGTAAATCAGCAGCAGCATGGCTCCAATACGCAAGGAAGGAGAGGTGCCATCGAGGCAGGTGCCCAAATTGCTAAGGGGACCCTGGAAAGCCCATTCTCTTCTCCTGCTTTTGTCTTCAGCGGCATTGCATCGCCTTTTTAAGAAGCAAATACTCATCAGATACACAATGCCAACGAAAGGAGGTACTCCTACAAGGAAAAGAAAAGGAAAAGAAGTCAGAGAAAGGGATGCACACTATTTACTCCCTCAGCTACGAATTGGCATCAAATTGGGGTCTAAGAAGTGTATATTAACATTCAGCTGGCTGTTACTGCGAGCCATAATAGACACGAGCATTGACTAGACCCAATATTAGTGATGGTACTGGGAAACCATCCTTGCTTTTGGCTGCCTGAAGGCAGTAGTGATCCCCTGCTTGTCCTATCTGTCAGTCTATTTGATCTCCAAATGAATTGCTTTTGATAACAGCTATATAAATGCAGAACTGTTCCGCTGGGCCTTCTTAAATGAGACTCCTCTCTTTCATCTCCCAGTCATTTCAAAAAGCAGATAGACTTGTTAGAGGTTTTTAATGCAATGATTTATGTTTTATCTTGCCTGGTTTGAGGCAGCATTTATTTAGCACTAAATTCTTCCCAAGCCTATATGTGAGGGAGAAATGTTTCAACACAAAATTTGGGACTTAAAATAGTGTGTCTATGTGCGTGTGTGCACACGTGTACGTGTGTGTGCGCGTGTGTGCTCTGCTGCACCAGAGGGAAATCAGTGATACCCTTTCTTTTGTAGGAATTCAGTGCTCCAATTCACTTGGATCATTGCACCTCCAGCCAAATTAAGAGAAATGGGAAGGAAACTGTATTTGAAAATCATCAAACTAGTGCTTTCAGTCTAGGGCAAATAGCAAACACTTTGGAGAGGAGCAGAGTGAGTAAAACGATGTGTCTTTATTAGGTTCAATGAAAAGAAAATCTCTGCCACTAAGTTATCAGCATTTCTTAACGTTAGCAGAAGTCCACTATAGGACTGGGTTGCTTATCTTTTGCATTTTTTCATTTTCTTTTTGTTGTTGGATGAGAATATGCAGCTATTTGGATCTAAAGATCAGGCAGAGAGTTGCTGTTTAAGACTCTTATGTTCATTCATAAAGAAATACGCAATGATCCTGCTGATATCTGTATAACAGAAAGAATTGAGGTTCTTTTGGTGTAATCCAGGAACATTAATCCAGACTCTGTGTGAAAGGATTTCAGGCCCAGGCATTATTTTTTTCTCCTTTGTTTTACTGTAATAATGGCTGCATTGGCTACAACTCGACCTGTTTATTCCAATTGTGAAAGCTGACATTATGCTGGAAAAATGAATACAAGAGGGAGCTCTTTATAGAGAATTTGTCTAAATATCTTTGGGATGAGGACCCTATGCTCTAAGAGGATAGTCACTGTGGAGCATATAATTCTCTCTAATGAGAAATAACTGATACATTCAAAAACCTCCTTTCTGCCATGGAAATAAATAATACAATAAAAGGAGCTAAATGAAAAAAAAAGAAAATATATGTAATTTAAACAATCTTTTAAAAATAAGGTAATATCTTTGATGCAACAAGGAACTGAGCAGTAATAGGAAAATTAGCCTAGTTTTCTTTGAAATGACAAAGCTAATTTCTTGTCTTGAAAGGAAAAGGGAGATTTGGGTTAGCATCAAGCAGAGGAGAGATGGGATTCTTCCACATCGCAAGTTGGGGTTAAACATGAAGATGCTGTACAGGAGGCCTCCAAGAGATTATTTGTTCCACCAAGCTTAGATACATATTTTATGTTGCAGCTCAAGAGACACACATTTCTCTCCAGTAACTACAGGGGCAATTTAAGGAACTTCTAAATAGGAGTTCCCCTTTCCCTTTTCCTTTCCTTTTCCATGTGCTACAACAGTTAGTTAAAAGAGATGAATATTGTCTGGAACAAGAAGAGGGGAATCTTGAATGGCCTGATGGTTCAGAGAGTATCCTCACAGCTGCTGGCTCCAGCTCATTTAACCCAGGTTAATTACTCTTTCCCACTGGTTGGAGTACTTGTCTGGGTTATGTGGATGCTTGTCCAGGTTTGTGTCACAACTGCAGTTTTGTCTCACTGAATTCTGGGTGAATGATCTATTAGTTCTTATTTTGCTGTTATTTATGATGTCTAAATCTCCAAATCTATCCCAGAAAAACAAACAAAATAAAAACAAGTTTACAAACAAAAGTCACGGTGGAATAATTTTTTTCCCCTTTTGAAGTGTTTGTAATAATTTGCTAAATTTAACCCACGTCCTTGGGTAGTTACCACTGTCTGGGGTTTGTAATAGTTAGAAAATAAATAATTCAATGAAGCCTCGCTCTATTAGGTTAATTTTGTTTGCAGGAAAAAAAAAATAAAAATCAGTGCCATTCTACATTTTCAAGATACAGCATTTATCATATGTATTTCTCTCGATGTTTGGAGATAGATGTCAAGTGTGCAAAAGCACTTGGACTGGTATTGCCTGTCAGGTGGCGAGTGACCACCTTCCTCAACGCTAAACAACAGGGCTTGAATTGTTGGGAGACACTGCAGCTTCTGCAAACTGCAGCCTTCTGGATCAAAAATGCAACAAATACCCTTCCTCCCAGCCGAAATGCTTCCAAACATGTAAAACAAATATATAAAGAAACAGCAAATTGTGTTTCTTTGGATATAAATCCAGCAATTTGCCATTAATATTAAAAAGTAATTTCCTGCCAAAGGATACTTGAAAATGCTGTCAAATCTTTAAATGCCTAGACAGTATTTGTATTTATATTTGTATTTAAATATGTAGATGTTCTTAAAGAAAAAAAAAACCAGAAAATTCATAAGTCCTTTTTTTTTATACATTCCATTATGTATGGTATGAATTCCACAAATGTACAAGTAATATTCGATGAAGGACCTTAGACACATGTGGTTGTTGTCAGACATTTCCAGAATTATGTAAAGGAGATTGATATTAAAAAAAAAAAACCAACAAAAACCATTAAGTTTCAGTGGTATGATTCCGCTCTTATCAAAGTCAGGGTAAGTTTTTCAATTACATTAGAAAGAATAGCATTGATAGAGTCCGTCAATTTTACTCTAGGTTTATATATACATATATATATACTGAGCATTTTTCTGAGCTAAGAAATCTACAGAACAATCCAATCAACTGGCATTTGTTTCATGCAGAAATACCTTCACGTCAAAGGCTACTATTGCAAGAAACCCTTGTCTAGAAGTAACAGAATACTCGCTGCTTCTCTTTTCAGGACCTTTATTATTTTCATTTGGAAATATTTTCAAAAAAAATCATTCTCCTAAAATATTTTTGTTCTGAAGGAACTTGAATACGTTATAGGAAATTGTTCTGTTTGGAGCACCCAGGTTTCCATCAGAACAGATCTAAAACGTGCATGGAAGAAAACTAGAGAGCCTGTAGAGAAAATAATCCAGTGGGGATAAATATTTCAGTCCCTGTAAAAAATGTTCTCACTGTCACTCATACTTATTTGCCATTTACAGTAGGTTAGGAACAGTTAGGGATAAAAATACTTTGTCTCCTGAACGT
The DNA here is from genome assembly GCA_013400055.1 of Nycticryphes semicollaris. Lineage (NCBI taxonomy): Eukaryota > Metazoa > Chordata > Aves > Charadriiformes > Rostratulidae > Nycticryphes > Nycticryphes semicollaris. The sequence continues at coordinate 403,020 of VXBJ01002737.1, read as the reverse complement.
ACCAGTGCTGTCCAAGTAAGCAGCAAGTACAGCTTTTTAGCAGATAGTGCAGCTCTGTTAATAGAACCGTAGAATCACAGAATCATTCAGGTTGGAAAAAACCCTTAAGATCATCAAGTCCAGTAAGATGCATTTGGTACCACAGTCCCCTTTAGGATGTGAACAGCTACACTCTGTTTAATTCTGGTGCTAGTTTTGGTGTCTCTTCTTCATGACAGGTTGTACAAACTAGACTCGCTCCTAGATGGAGAAAATTATTGGATCTGCCAGGATTTCTAGCCCTGGCAACTGTACCGCCTGGATTATTGTGTCAGACTCAAGAGGCAGAAAAACTGCCAAGTTAGGAGAGTTGTGGTGAAATCCTGACCTGGGAGTTTAAGGAAAAGCTCTCCTGGACTACGCTAAGCCCAGGTCTTTTGTGTTTTTTTCTAGTCTATTTAGATCAGGGCTAAATCTGCAGCATAGACAAATGTAAAAATACACTTCAAGGAATAGGAAAAAAAAAAGCCAAAGTTCTCACCTCTATTTAAGGTTCACAAACAGATGTGATGTACAGAATTTGAGTCAATCTTCTCTCAGTGTCAGTGATCTAGTAACTCTTCTGATTCCCATATTGATTTGAATTGCTACACCTGAAGGTTGTTGAAGCCTGTTACCTCCATGAGAATTTGATCCAAATGCAGCTGAAACCAGAGAAAATATCCTCAGAGAAGACCAAAAAGCATAGACTATGTGTGTCCCATAAGATGAAATAGTTCCAGAAAGCATTCCCAGGGTCCTGGTGGGTGAGAAGCTCAGCATGAGCTGGCAACGTGCACTGGCAGACCAGAAAGCCCCCCACACCCTGGGCTGCATCCCCAGCAGCGTGGCCAGCAGGGTGAGCGGGGGGATTCTGCCCCTTTCCTCCGCCCTGGGGAGACACCCCCACCAGTGCTGCCTCCAGCTCTGGGGCCTCAGCACAGGAGAGACATGGACCTGTTGGAGCGTGGCCAGAGGAGGCCACAGAGATGCTGGGAGGGCTGGAGCCCCTCTGCTGTGAGGACAGGCTGAGAGAGTTGAGGGGGTTCAGCTGTGGAGAGACCTTAGAGCCCCTCCTAGTCCCTCAAGGGGCTCCAGGAAAGCTGGGGAGGGACTCTTGATTAGGTAGGGGAACCATAGGGTGAGGAGGAACTGTTTTAAACTGAAAAAGGGGAGATGAGATAGTAGGAAGAATTTATATTCTGTGAGGGTGGCTGCCCTGAAAAGCTGTGGCTGCCCCATCCCTGGAGGTGTTCAAGGCCAGGCTGGATGGGGCTTTTAGCAACCTGGTTTAGTGGGAGGTGTCCCTGCCCATGACAGAAGGGTTGGAACTGGATGTTCCTCAAGGTAAGATTCCAACTGTAACCGTTTTACGGTTCTATGATCATGAACTGGCTTCAGGGACAGTGAAAGGCCAGGGCATAAATAATTTACCATTAGATATACCACCAGGATTGTGATATTCAGGAGGAGGAGGACAAGGGTGGTCTGGGTATTCCATTGCTCTTGTATGCTTTCAAAGAAAAAGGTAAAGTTTCAAATCCTTATATCAGATTTACAAAATATGAGGAAAGTGAACTAATGGTAAAACTTCTGCTGTTTGGTAAGTTTAGGAATCCTGAGCAGAAGACAGAGACCTTCAGAAAAGTTTCAAAATTATTTGAGTAATGAAATAGAAGCTTTATTAATCAGTTTTGACAGATGGGAAGCTGCAGTATAGAGAGATTAAATTCAGGATTTTATATTTTATTTATGTATACAGATATGTATATATACAAATATAAATTTATATATGGGAGCTCCTGCTGTTATATAGGATTCAATGTAACTGGGCAAGTTTCTAAGGAGCACAGTATGCTGAAAACATGGCCTTAAGCATCACAATAAAAGCTGAGTGCAGTTGATGGCAATAGAAAAACATGAAAATGTTCCATTTGAAATGTCTTCTTGTTGAAAAATGTTTCTTAAATTGGAGGGATTTTTGGAGGAAATGTTTCTTATGAGAAAAATGGTTTACATTTTTGGCAACTGAAAATTGGCCAGAACTCAAATTTATTTGTTTTAACTGTTGGATTTCTGACAAAATTTTAAATACTTTCCAAGGCAAGGCTATAGGAAAATGCACGGTTTCACAATTTTCTCTAAGTGCTATTTTAGAATAAAACACCTTTTCTGCCTTCTGAATATTTGGCTTTTGGGAAGGCACCAAGGAAGTTTATGAGTGTGTTTGTTTTAAAACCTTATTGAAGAGGTGGTGGACGCTTCGAGACCTATCCTTAAATTACATGCCCAGGGTGCCCTAGAAAACAGTGACAAGACCGTGCATCACGCTCAGCTCACTGGAGCAGAAGGTCAACAACACCTTTCTCTTGGTAGGTACCATCTGCCTATCCCTTAATGGAGAAGTTCTCATGCAATTTCTCATGGGTATTATGGAGCAGAAAAACAGGAATAACCATTTGTGTTCTTTTGTTGCCCAACACAATATCTCAGAGCACCTTTGCAGGGAAATTTCAATACATGCCATCAGTGAATACCCATTCTTACCAACGAGGAGAGCAGACCCCATTCTGGTAGTATTTCTTTTTGTTTTCCTTTCAGTCTGCAAAGGGTTCAGGCAGCTAATTTAGGATTGGAGCAGGGGGAGGGCAAGAAGAAGAAATGATAAGGCGCTCCAATATTTTCCCCTCTATAGCATCACTTATTAAAATCCTGTTGTCCTGACCATTGTTGTTGCCATTGAAGTCTGGTTTATTTACTTGAAAATCTGATTTGTTTCATTTTATTACTGTGTTTGCGAAGTAACTGATATCAGATTCTGCAGAAAAGAGCTGCCATTTACCAGCAGGCTGTGATGGCTCTGACGCGGTCTGCAGGACCGGCTCCAAGGCTTGCTCTGCCCCGGGGGCTCTCGCAGAAATAAGATTACTGGCAATAACTGCTTCAACTGCTTTGAATAACAGACACAACTCAGAGAGCATAAAATTAGCATAAACACAGCATCAGTGTGTTCCCTCAGCGGATACGAGACAGGCAGGATATGGAAAATTGACTGAAATGGGGTCAGGCGCTGCTGAAATCGGAAAGGCAGGAAGCATTGCCGAGCGAAGAGATGGCGTTGCTGCTAATAAATAAATAAATAAAATGATAACCATGAAGTTTTAATGATAACACCTTCAGAGGGGTAGATATTAAAAATGCAGTGCCGGTGTCAGAACACCCTGAATGTTGTCTTTCCAGGCAAATTACTCTTCACCACCCTTTGGCTTTCTACTCCTGATTGGGTGGAGGGAGGGGGAAGAAATAACAATCATAACAGCAATTTCCTGTAACAAATTTCCTGGTATGGTTGGGAGGGGCGGGGGGAGCGGTGGTGGGGTTGGAAAGAGAAAAGGTGAGGAGAGGGCACACAGTTATAATTTCGAGAGGATGCCCTAGATCTGTTAATGAGTGGTAGCGAGAATTTTGCAGCACTACTATCTGTATTTATCAAATATTAAAATGGGAGATGCTTACTGACACATTCAATAAAGAAGTACATTAAGAGGGGAAGATGCAGCAGCTCTGATTTTGCAGTTTTAATAATGAGATGTTGCAGATACCACTTGCAACAGATTTACCCGAGGAGATCTGGATGTTCAAACCCTCAGACCTGTTCATACAAAGGCAGCTGGAACTAGTGCATCCTTAAAATCAGAACTTTCCTCAGAAACCCCAAGTACTGAAAAAGACCCATAGTGAGCGTGTTTATCTCATAACCAGCATGAGATTTGGGATATTGTTTTCAAAGCAGCCTCCCCTCCTTTGAAGAAGAGATGTCAGAAAGGGTAACCCACGTTGGTGGAGCATAGGTTGTTTTCATTCAAGGAAGAAAACATTTATGACTCGGCTCCTGCTTCCCACTGTTGGGAGTTTGTCCTTCAGATGAAATGGGGACTCTCAAAATCTCAGGATCAAAGCCCTTTATTAAGCCAATTTACAAAGCAGAGCCTGGAACCCACTTTCAGAAAAATACTTTAACACATAGATACTTTACGCTAATACAATATTCTATTGGGACTGTTTAGTTTGAGGAAGATGAGGCTGAGGGGAGACCTCATCGCTCCCTACAATTACTTGAAAGGATATTGTAGAGTGGTTGGTCCTGGTCTCTTCTCATGGGTAATTAGTGACAGAACAAGAGGGAATGGCTTAAGGCTGCACCAGGGTAGGTTTAGGCTGAACATTAGGAAAGAACTTTTCCCAGAGAGAGTGGTCAGACACTGGAATAGGCTGCCCAGGGAGGTGGTTGAGTCCGGATCCCTGAATGTGTTTCAGAGTGGTTTAGATGTGGTGTTGGGAAATATGGTGTAGGGGAGGAATTTGTAGAATATAACTGATGTTTGGACTTGATGATCCCAAGGGTCTTTTCCAACCTGAATGATTCTATGATTCTATGTTTATTTACCCAATAATGAAGAAAACAACAACAACAAAAAATCTTAAAATTCCTCAAAAATATTTTGACAAGGTTGTTTATCTTCCTTTCGCTTTTTCTCTTTTCCTCTGCTTTTTCTCTTTTCCTCTGCTTTTTCTCTTTTCCTCTGCTTTTTGTCTTTTTCTTCCTCCAACTTTGCTCTATCACTCCATCTCTCACGCAGAGGCTTTTTCATGGCCTTGGAAGGGAAAGATGGAGTGTCATCGCACTTTAATCTTTGCCTGAAAAATGGTCTGTTGAAGGTCAGGAACGTTACATGAGGTTTCCACTGCCACAAGTGGTACAGACTTTGAAGGGAAACACCCAGAAGTGGGCGACTTTAGTTAATCACCGTCAAAACAGTTAACTTAGAAGAAAAATAAAGAAAAAAGAGTCTGGATAAGAGGAAAACATGGCATGCAAACATTTTTTGGCTGAGGTTTGCAGTCAATTGCAAAAGTAAGCGAGGTAGAGAGCAAGATGTGGAGTAGTTTTTACGTTCTTGCCATCAATATTTTAATTTTTTGAATGATTATTTTCATGATCTTCATAATTTCCTGAATTTAATTAGGGACAGAAAAGTATCTGAAAGAAACAGTACTGCTAGCCTAACCAGCCTTAGAAAAAAAAAATAAAGGCAAAAAAAAAAAAAAAAGCCTGCCATTGTGAGATTTTAAGGCCAAAAAAATTTATGAGCAAGCTTTGGATGTGAAATGAAACTCTTGACAGTGTGCCCTTGTCTATAAAAATAAGCACTAATGACCCTCTGTCCCTCACTTGTAGATGCAGAGGAAAGGGCAAGTTTAAAAACTATGCTACTTTCTCACCCTTAAAGGTGGTCCTTTCAGGTCAGAAGGGAGACACGTGGTTGTGGAGCATGGGTATAGTATGCCTGGGGACAAATAGAAGACTTTGTTCTCCCCAAGGCATCAACCCAGCATCTCTCACCAGCCCCACATTCATTAAACAAATAAGCAGATGAATGTACCATAAAAACATGTGAGGAAAAACAAATCAGACTTCTGAAACATCTTGGAGTCCAGCCATGATTTTCCTATGGAAAAAAACTTAATTCCAATCTCCTTCTCACAAAGGACCTTTTTCTCTCTTTCTATTGGGGTTAACCAGCATTTAATTGATTTATTCAGCAATATAATTGATTCTGATGACAGTGGCAGGACTAAGCCCTCAAAGACTGTAGCTTACTGGCATGCAGGCTATGATGGTCCTCACTCATTTAGCTTAACTGCGTCTCCTGTGTTAGATGCATAGTTGCCCTAGGCTCCCTCCATAATCAGTGGAAAAAGAGAGGCTTCTGTGGAGAGTGGTGCACATCTAGCCTGGGCTAAAACGTGCTCTGACAGCACTTTTCTCAGGGACTATAACCGGAATCTAGGATGACTACATGGGATACCAGTCAAGCATCTTAAGTTTACTAGTAGAAATACAGACTTAGTGGCCCAAACTGTGTCATTGTCTCTTGCTACTACCCTGTCTTCACTTGATGTTCTTTTGTACCACACATAGATCCAATCAGAGAATTTTGGGGGCTCTTCTGATGATGCATGACTTCACATAACAGAATCGTGGTCAAATACAAAGGTTGCAGGTTTTATGATTATCCTCGTCTTTATTGCATTGATTTTTTCACGTGTATAAATCCAGCTGGAAATTAGACCACAAGTGAGATGACTGAAAAAATGTTGAATGTGGAATCACCCATTTTCAAAAATGAGTGATCTAAATGTGGAAACTCACCTATCTGTGCTTTTTTCTCCACATCTTCCACCTGTGCTGGTCATTTTCACTTGTACTCTTTCCTTATTCTTAATGAAAATAAATGCACAGCTTAAAGGAGATTTTATTTTTTCACTGAAAGATATATTTTAATGGGAATACTGTATTATAAACTTCACTTCTCTATTACTAACCAGCTTTAAGGAAATGTAACATTTGCTAGTTTCCAGTCCTCTAAACATGATCTAATTTTTATTTGGGACTATACAAATAAGGTTAAGCAGCAAGATGAAATTAATTTTAAAAAATCACTGAAAAGTGATCATTTACTGAATTATCATGAGACTTTCATAAACATTTTTAGAAGCTGTTAATGTCGCTATCTGAAATCCATTAGATTTGAGTAAGAAAGCAATTCTGGTTCAGATAACACTGACTAAGCATGCTTAATTTTGGATGATTAATTCATACACCAAGATGCCAGTCCTAGAGAAACTTATTTGCCTGTCTTTTCAGCTCTCTTGACCCAAAATACACACTTTTTATGGCATTAAGGCCATATGCATTTTTTTTTTTTCTAAGGCTAGAAACTTAGTTTGCATTTTTCTTAATCCTCATATTTCTGTCTGTTGAGAGGAATAGTTGAGATATTCAGAAGTGTTTCATAACTATTAATTTCAACTACATTTCTGAAAAAAAAAATGCTTTTGCTTAGGTAATATCATGGGAAAAAGAAATTAATTAGCCTGTTCATCTTCTAAATGCTGTCCTGGATATGAAGGATGAAAATAAAAATATTTCCTAGTTCATAGGAATATCAGGATGCTAAATACTGTCATTAACAAATACAAAATATGTTGAGATCCTCACAACTAAGTTCTGGAAGGCAAAATTTCATTATTACGTCTCAGTTCCATGTAATCCCAGTGATCTGGCTAATTCCCACAAATGTCTGGTAATCTTCCTTCATATAGTTTTTCTTATCAAAAGCAACACCAACCTACAGCTGGTCAGCAACTTGATACTAACTCAGTTGCTAAAACAGAGGCTTGTAATCAGGTGGCACTTGCCCAAGATGCCCAAATCAACACCTTCCTTACTATTCTTATTCCTACTTCTTTTATAGCGGTCAAGATCTTGGTAACACCTATGTTTAGGAGAGATCAACAGCTTTGGGTACATGCTGTTATACTGCCTGCTCTTATTGGATTTACGGCTTGTCTCAGGTAGACAATGAGTCATAAGCCATCACAACCATTCCATTTTTCATTTAGTTTCTAGAGACAAAGTCCATGGCAATATAAGCCTTCTATTCTGTGTTTAGAAATCAAGTGCAAGACAGAACACTGGAAGGGGCTGCCCAGAGAAGTTGTGGAGTCCCTTCCTTGGAGATATTCAAAACCTGCCTGGACGCCTTCCTGTGTGACCTGCTCTAGGTGTTCCTGCTCTGGCAGGGGGTTTGGACTAGATGATCTTTCAAGGTCCCTTCCAATGCCTGAGATTCTGTGATTCTGTGTAAATGGGGAAAGGCAAGATTCTGCTAAGTGAGCTGTAGCACAGACACAGGTGAAAGATTTACTTGCATAATCTAAGAAATGTTGAACATCCACCAAAACAAGGACATCAACAAAATCAACAGGACCTGAACATCATAACACGAGAGAAATTTACTTAATTAATTTATTAATTTATTCTACTGAACTTGTGTTTTACTGTATGTTGTCCCAAATATATATATATTCTTTACCATAAATATATAGATTAAGCTCCTTTTCCACACATCAAATTATATGTCTCAGTGCAAATTTCCCAAAGTTCTTATTTCTGATCCTTCCTATAACATCATTGCCAACTTTTCCAGAAACTTTAATAACCAATGTTTGCCTGAATTTATTCCATTGCCTATTCATTACAGGCTTCTATAGATGAAGGGATGAAAACACAGAGACATTGTTCTATGAAGTTTATCAGACAAGCTCAGGAGCTCTTATGACAGTACCTTTGAAGCTACTGTAACAGTGCCAAGAACATCTTATTTAATGGCATTTCTGATACAGATCAAATAGGGCAGCTATTAAAAAGGAGAAGAAAAAAAAGAAAAGCAGTTCAAATAATGTTTTAACTGGACATAGTTGGAACAGCAGAGAGAAACTCTTGATTTCTGAAGGTTTTTTTCTGCTTGAAACATATTTTTATGGGTGCACCGTAGTCAACAATCAAGATTCCTTCCAACTTCTTGTTGGGGAGAGAAGACTGAACCTGAATTCAACCTGAATTCACACTCCTGGAATTCCATCAGGAGCTTTAAGGTAAAAAAAAAAAAACAAACCACTTAAGTCACAAAGAATATAATCAGGTGAGATTCATCTGCCCACAGGTATGTTTCTGCAGAACAGACATCTGTGTGACTGTAGCTGTACCCTAGCTGCCTTGAGAGCCAATGGAGAGAAGGAAGAGCTTGTAGTTCTAAAATACATTGGATGAAGCACATTTATTTTTTCATACAGAATATGAAGACAGCCCTGGCTGCCCCTCTCAGACATAGCTTCTGCAGTATAAAGTGACGGGAGGTGAATCCTACTGTAGTTTCAGATGCTAATGGTGTTAGGTTTGCACCGATGCCTCAACCATTAAAATCTGACTTCAAAACATTGTCCTCCTTAATTTCTGGACACATAGATTTCTTCACCTCATTTTAAAGCACATAATTGTGGTGTTTAAATTAGAATTTTAATCTCTGGTGTTTCTTCTAAATTCAATAATGAGAATTAAAGGTACTTGGAGAAGACAATTGATCCCCTTTTAAAATATGCATCCAAGACCGCTTAGATGAACTTCTCTCAGAAAGTGTCTCTTTCTTTCTATTGACCATAAAAAACTACTGGAGGAGCAATTTGGTCTGACATCTTGACTTTGAACACAGATGTCGTGGTTTACCCCCAACCAGCAACTAAGACCATACAGTATCTCAGCTGAAACCAGGACAACAGACTAAAACTAGCCAAGTTTAATGCCATCGCTCACTTCGCTGGGGATAATTTAGGCTTGAATATCTTTAGTTCTTCTTCTACCATCACAGCAATGTTTTACCACTTGTGGAAAAACAAGAAATGAAGCCCAAGGCAGCACACCAATCACTACCTAATGCGCTTTGAAATTGAAAGTGGTAACTGTCAGGATGTCCAGATATTGATCACGTGAATAAAAACAGAACAAAGTTCAGTACATTTTTTTGTTCTTTTTGTTAACTCGCTTGCTAAATTTCCTGGCTCTGTGCAGGTTTGCTGAGATCTGAACGGATCCTTTCTGTATGCAGAGAGATTGACTCCTGCTGAGGCTCTTACATATTTTATTATTTATTTTCTAGCAATTAGTCTGAACCACTGATTCAAACAGAACTAGCCAAGTGAAAAAGAAAATGTAACAAAGTCCCCCAATATGTTGTCTTTGCCTTGGGCAATAAGCAGCTGACGGCTAATGGGACAGATGATGCTTCTCTTCTCAGTTCATCCATTTAGCTGCTTGTTTAAGACACAAGAATGCCTGTGTGCCTTGACCCACACTTTGGCATTTGAAACTTTCATATGTGTTCTTGGGAAAGCTGGACAGATATTTTTCCTGACCTTTGGTAAACACTGCTTTTTCAGCAAACTTGAAAAAGGAAGTACTTTGCTTTGCAAATACAGACACGCTACCTTTCAAAATCAGGCTAGATGTCCCTTCCTCTCTTTCTCTGCTGATTACAGGACACGCTGCATCTCTGAATGCACTACAAGGTCCTCTCCTGGAAAAGCAAAGAAGTGGCAAATGACAGTCCATCATCAGCAAATGTTGTGGGAGACACAACGCAGAGTTAGGGAGGAGAGTGCAATCTAAATTTTTTAAGTAATGGTGTCATACATTAATGAGGCTACACAAATTGATACGGCTTGGGGGAGGGACAAAGATAGCACCCTGCAACCAGATAACCAACAGATAACAGCAACTACAGTTCCTTCAGGTATCTTGTTTCCTCTCCTGACACAGAGGTCGATCACAAGTGACATGAATTGCCTACTGGAAATGCCTCTGTCCTCTAGCCTAGACCAGGTGCCCGAGTTTAACACAGACAAATTTTGATGACGTTAATCTGAGTCTTAATCTTTTAGTTCTGCCAAAGTTGGGTAATGATCTGCAATCTGGGGCCATAGTTGTCCAACAATTTAACAGGATGTAGTTGAAGTTACTGAGTGAAAAAGCATGAATCCTCCCTTAAACTCTTCATTTACCAAAGACTTTACACACTGGAAGAAATTCCACTACTAGTGCTTATCTAAATAGCAGCTAAGTATAATTATGAGAAGGTGGTTTATATTAGCAACTTTGAGGCACAGTACTGCTTAAAAACACATCAGCTGTCCCCACAGCACAAGTCATATGTCGTACCTTTTTTTTTTCCTGCTCCCTGCCCTCTGGTACATGTCAGTGCTGTTCCTGAGGTCAAAATGAGTGAGAATCTGATGGCAGGAATCAACACTGATTTCCACATTGACTGTGTTTATTTCTATTCATTCCCTTGGGGGCTTTGAGGTTTTGTCTGTTTTGTTTTCTTCTCTTCTCATTTTCTTCCAAGGAACTTTACGGCTCCCTGTAAGGGAAACAATCCAGATTTGCTCGCTGGCAACAGGAGCTCGGGGGCTCCCTGAAAAAGGTTGGAAACTCTTTGCTTTCCAGAACATTTGTTTAAGAAAAAGGGAGTTTACACAGCTTGCCCTAAGTGCTTGCTACATGAAAGGGTTTGCATCTCACAGGTATAAAATACCTTTCCAGTCTCTCTTCCAGAGTTCTAGTACTGTCCTCAGCGTGCAAACTCTTACCCCTGCAAGGCAGAACCTGGCATTAGAAATCCTATCAAAAATCTACAGGAAGTTTTCTCAGCAGTGCAATAAAGCATCAGGATCCACAAAATCCATAAAATAGTGTAGATATCTCATAACTGTGCCTGCAGTACAAGATTCTCTGCTTGTTCCTCTGAACTCCATTGGTCAGGAAGGTCCTAGGCCTCAGAGAGGAGATGCCGATGAAAGGTCCTTTTATGTTAGAAAAATTTGTAACTTGACAACTGGTGTCCTTTTAAAATGAATGAGATCAATAAATCAAATGGAAATGGTGAAATGTCTGACTCTAAATTGGTAGGAGGGACATGCAGTGACTAATTACGTCATTTAAGTCGAATTCTGTTATGTCCATATTATAGATCATAGAATTGTAGGATCATAGAATGGTTTGGGTTGAAAGGGTCCTTAAAGATCATCTACTTCCACTCCCCTGCCCTGGGCAGGGACACCTCCCACCAGATCAGGTTGCTCAAAGACTCATCCAGCCTGGCCTTGAACCCCTCCAGGGATGGGGCGTTCACAGCTTCCCTGGACAACCTGTTCCAGTGTCTTACCACCCTCACAGCAAAGAATTTCTTCCTAATATCTAATCTAAATCTCCTCTCTTTCAGTTTAAAACTGTTCCCCCGTGTCCTATTAGTACAGACTCTAATAAAACGTTTATCTCCATCTCTCCATCATTTTCAGGAACCTCACTAGCTGTATGGCCATCCAGCTTAAAGATGCTGCATTTCCACCATGGGTGTCTGCAGCAAATCTTGAAAAAGGCAGCCACTCTTCAGAGTGACCCCAGTTGGGTAGGTAAAACTGGAAACTCCTGAAATCAACAGAAAAGTATGAAAAATTCTGCTTCTAAACCACCCCCACAATAAAACCTGATTTCTTAAGAAAGAAAGGAAGAAGGAAAGGAGGTTTTATGCTCCATGAGTTCTTTTTGTCTGCTTGAAAGAGAGATAAAAGCAGGGAATTACTGATTTTGTCCTGATTGGAAAACTGTGCCACTCTTCCTCAGATGTTCCTATTCTCTTCCTATTTTCTCTGTTCTCTTCCTCTTCCCCCTCATGAGGTACACAACAATCAAATTGCTTAGAAAACAGCAAGCTTTCAACATTCCACCTTAAGGTGATCCCTGTCCCCATCCCTGCCTTCCTCCCTTTCTCCCTCTGCAGTTTCACTCTCCATCACTTTCCCCAGCCACACAGACCAGACCAAGCTCCCAACTTTATCTTTTAGGCCTACAGCTTTGCCAGCTCTCAACTGTAATACTCATTTTTGTTTTGCAGTGCTCCTGGGACTCAGCCTTGGGTTTGGGCTCCCCTCCCAGTCCCTCCCCGGCCCTGCTCCTTTTCTTGTTTTTCTGTGAAAGATGAACTGCTGAAGACACAACAAAGTCATCAGATTTTGGGATATCATCACCCACAATCATCTCTCTACCTGTAAACAGCAGGTTGAAGCTACCTGGCCAAAATATACTCTTACTTTTGCTGATGTATTCAATGAACTGTAGCTGCTGCCACCAACAGGACACTCCACAAAAATGAGACATTTTTCCACCCGCCACTTTAACAGCGAAGTCTCAAAGAAAGGTAACAACTAGATAAGAAGAATTTACATTCTAATATCAGTTTATTTGCTGTAGGAAGGACCCTTCTGTACAGTCTCTCTCACAACTCTCCCTCCAGAAGACTTAGAGCAGAACACGCTGCTGTTTTCTCATCCAGACTGCAAGAGGTATCTGAAACCTCTATTTTTTAAATATGGCTATTTTAAACAAAGCACAAAGAAAAACAAGGATGCTAAGAGAAAGGAGTAACGGAAAAAATGCAAGAAATGCATTCCCCTGTTTCATGGATGATGAGGACCTAAAATCACTATTTTTAGTGAAGAAGTTTAGCAGTAAAATCTGTTTCCCAGTGGCAAAAAAAAGAAAGTGTGTTTTGTACCTGCGAGTTCTTCTGCAAGAGCTACTGCATGATTATTGATTTTCTGCAACCGACTGCCTCAAAGTAAGAACGCTATCATGAGTTCACAAGTTGCAGTACTGTGTTAGTACAAAATGCTGAACATTGCTTTTCACATGCTTTAGGACTTGTATGGGCCAGTGTCTAAGTTTATCCCACTTTAAATAGCTTAGTTTTCTCAAAAAGAATCAGTTTCTTTATATCCTGAGAAAAATAAAGCCAAAACCTTTTTCCGCTATAAAATAAGATGCAAAAGGTCACGGAGTTTTCCAAAGTTGCTATTCATTATCTCTAAAAAACAAAAAAAAAAGGAAAATGAAAAGAAAAAGAAAAAGGTCAAGAAATCAGGAAGAAAAGAAATGTAATTGAAATAAAATTTCAATTACTGAATTGAAATTAATTATATTAATTGAAACTTTATATACAAAGAAAATGATACGGCCAGTATGCTGCTTGTTTGGAGAATACATCCAAACTCTCACTTGCAGTAGTAAAAATCAGAGGATCAGAGTGTTGCAACTTTTAAAAATCAATTTGTTTTCTTTTTTTCTTTTTTTTTGCTTTTTTCTTTTTTTTCTTTTTTTTTTTTTTTTTTTTTTTTTACAGATACCTGAGTCACTACATTTACTGCAACACAAGCTAAACTGGAAGAGATTCCAGTTTGCCCCTGACTTATTTGCAGGGTTCTAATTAGCCTCAGATCTATTGAAATTCAAAACCCTTCAGCGTAGGGTGAAGGCATGTTTATTTTCATTTTGGAAGGAATGCTTCCCATAAAAATAACTAGAATCTAAATTGCTATTCCATGTTGTCATTTAATTTTGTGGATGAGAATTTGGTATGGGAATTAGAAATCTGGTGGTTCGATTCTTATGTTGTTGGGATTAAGGAAATTATTGTGACGAAAGGCAGGATGAGGGCATAGAGCACAACAGATAATCTGAAGTGATTCTCTATTTAATTCTGGAATAACAGTGCTCACACAAGGCACTATTGTGGAGTTGCCATTGGACCAGAGCCTATTTCATTTGATTTCCATATAAAGGGAAATTGCTCCCACCCAGCTCCCTCAGGCAGCTTTGCAGATCTGCTCAGGGATACTGAGGAAAATTAATCTGAATTAATTTTTTGAAGTGGATTAGTTCAACTAAATTAAAATGCTGTGTGGACTCTCTCATTCAGAATTAGAGGGGCTTTAATTCAGTTTTGCTTCATTCAGTTTAACATTGGGTGAAGCAATAGATAGTTCAGGTTCCTTTAGAATTATGTCCAGCTGAATGCAATTTAAATTCCCAACTTCAATTAATTTGGAGTTATTTTGCTGACTGTGCCTGCATAAACAATAATGTAATGTCTATGAAAGACAGAACATGGGATACAGAGATCTCTGTTGGCAGATGGGACATGGATGGAGTGGTGGATTCCTTTCCCACTCCCTTTTCTCTCAGCCTCCGCTCAGGAGAATATCTCAGCCACGTTGTACATTCAGTCTCAGTCTCTCTTCTCAGCCTGCCTAATATAAGGGTTATAAAATGTGAAAGTGTGAAATAGACTCATTTTCCAAGGCTTTTTTGTTCAGTGAGAGGATAGTTACAGCTTCCAAGTCACTAGTGACGTGCACTGTATTTGTAGTGTTGGCATTCTATCCTATTACAATTCTCCAGAGCCTTCTGCTCATCTCACCTCTTCAAATGAATAATTATAATAAAAATTATGGTCTATTTTAAGCATAGAAAGCAGCTACTCACCAGGAGTGGGAGGAGCAAAAGAGAAAACCTTTATTAAAATACTTCGGGAATGCAAACAGACCTATTTTCTCCTGTGTAAATTCCCCCCTTTCATAGATGTGAGAGACCATGTTCATACTGATGGTGGGGTATTGCTGATCCACATCAACAAGAAAATAGGGCATATCAACTAAAAAAACCCTGACTCACATTAAATCAATTAAAGGTATTCTCCATCTGGTTCTACCCAAGGGGTTTGTACTGATTTAACTAAATTGGTTTCTAAACTGATTTAGTTAAATTGGTGCATAAACTGTGTGTAGAACAGCCAGAAGTAAGTACAAAAGATTCTAAGTAAGTCAAACAAATCCAAGCGAGCGTAAGAGGCACAGGGAAAGAGTTGGGGAAGAGGCGAAGAAAAAAAAAAGGCTTTAGGGGTTATGTGGAGTGGTTCTGGGCATGGCTGTAGATCTAACAAAGATGTGAACTTCTGTCTCTGCCCACGCTGACTGTTGGCCTTAAAGCACTGGGAGGTGCAACAAACAAACGCAGAAGGTGGCAGAAGTGTATAAATGGGTATATTTAGGAAGATCTGTTAAGAGATATAAAGCTGCAGATGTCAGGTGCAACAGGGAAGAGGTGAAGACAAGAGCTGTGCAGGGCTGAACTTTGGTACAAGGAGATAGTCTCATGGCTAAAACTATTCCTAGAAAAAGTTCAGGTCCTAGAACTGCTGTTGATTCTTAACTGGCAGTGAAGAAATGATTTAATGTGCTTATCTCGGTGCATCTGCAGTGACCATCACCATGGTGGTACTGGAACTGCTGTCAGTGCAGCTTTGACAAGTGAACTGAACCCCTTCCTAGACAGTTCCTGGATGTATTTTGGGAGTTAGTATCAGCTGTGGACCATTCCCAGTGGACAGTTTGGGTATGACCACCTTATTCTGGGATAAAATCTTCAGCTTTATTAGGTTTAGCTTAAATAAAGATTTTCAGCTTGTTATCTTTCTGCTGCCACCTAAAGTAAGTACAACCAGCTCAAGAGGCTCAGGAATAAAGAATTTTGGCAACCAACTTCTGAAAAGAATAAACTTTCACACTAACTCAGTTAGACTTCACACTGGGAGTGAGGACATCTTGGCTTTTATCTCAGTTCCATTCTGGATTTATTAGGCATCATTCAGATCCAGATACACAAACCTAAGGGAAGGTATTCAAACTGAACTGAAAGGTGTGTTCCTTAAGGTCTGTGTCATGTCAGGACAACCCTTGGACATTTTTAAATGGCACTAAGTATCTTTATATGTATCTACACAAGTAGCTGAATCCCTCTGTGATTTCCATGGACTAGAACAGGAGTTTCAATACATAGTTCATGTCTATACACATATGCAAGTATTTATATGGAGGTGTTTGAACCTGCAGCTGAATCCCACTGCTTGTGTGATTTTTGGAAAATCAATTAGTCCTTCTGAATCTCTCTTGCCCATTAATAACAGGGAGATGATATCTCCATGAATGTCTACACACTTTGTCAGGCACTGGATGTGTTTCCTCAGAGGACTGCCCAGTAAAGCCTTAGGCAACGTGTCTGTTGTTTTGATGTACATTTTTCTACATATTACTGTGAAAAAAACCTATCAGCCCAGTCCTAGACCCATGGCTCCATCAAAGCCTGTGCTACCCATACATAGGATAAGAGAGGGTTATACCTGACAGGCAGAGAAGTAGGGTTCAGATCATCTGAGGAGTGACCATAACACACATATCCGCCTGTCAAATCTCTTGGAGAGACTTGAAAAGCAGTAAAGCTTGGGAAAAACTCACATTAAGTTCCAGCACTGGTTTGTATCACTACTGTTTCTCCTGGACAGGTTGTGTAGTATGTGAAGGTGATGATATGCATCATCTACAGGCCAGTGCACTAAAGCCTTGTCCCAGCAACAGACCCCCACCAGCAGGAACTCCTTCCAGCCTCCATATCTTTGGCACTGACAGAGGACTCTGCTTTCTGTCAGTGTATTTGTGCAGTGACACATATTCTCTAGTGATTAGATTAACGTTGGCAAAGGCAATATGAAAAACCCACACAGATTACCACTGTCACCCGCAGTAATTACATTTATTCATTTCCATTTAGCCAAGTTTTTACAAGCTGAGCAAGGGGCCAAATAAGCAATAAACACAGAGGCAAGAAATTAAAATGCTGATCCGTTCACTGTGAAAACAATCAAACTATCATCTTTCTTTAGGCAGCTCATTCATCATCCAAGAGGACCACAGTGTGCTGATATGGAGGGCTGGAAATCTAATGTTATTACATGTAAATTCACTAACATGAAATTACTGCCCCTGATGTGATTTTACTAATAAATTAGTTCATTTCTACCTTTTCGCAGGAGACTTTAGGGACCGTGGAGAATTGTACATGAGCCTTGTAATCTTGCCTGCTTTATTTCAAGTGAAGAGGTGGCTTAGTTCCTCCCTCCATCACCATACTCTGCTTCTCCCTGTCACTCTTGCCTTGGCTCTGTTTCATTAGGGGATAAATAGACAGCCCTATTTTCACTGCCTTGGGGCCAGTTTTGTTGCCTTGGGTCCAGGAGAAGCATAAGAGAATGGATATTCCTTGGTTTTGCATCTTACTGCAACGGCACTGACTGGGAGAAGTGAGTATTTAGACATTGCATCAAAGTTTTCTGAGCTGTAAAGTCTGTGTAAATTGGGTTTTAGGAGGCTAAATTCCTTTTTGACAACAAAACTAGTGGGGCAAGAACACACAGTTCCTAAACTGATAGCAGTCACAGGGTTACAGTGAGTAGGATCAGCCAAAGTAACAGTTTATATATGGAAATAATTAAACAGCTCCATTTTCATATCTTTCAAAATGCCTCCTTTAAGTTGAAGGACCAGCTTTCAAGGTGCAGAGCTTCCCTGATGGGCAGGGGTTGTAAATGACTTGAGGCCAGTGACCATGCATCTCTTTCCACATCATGGAGAGCCTGGGCCACCAACTTCAATGGGCTTTTCAGTTATGCGTAGGTGTAACAACCTCAAAGGCTTTGGCAGAGTTGCTCCTGATTTACAAAGGCGTAAGAGGAGAGTGAGGTTAGGATTAATTTCCCATTTTCAACCCCATTCAATTTGTTTCTTATAAATTCAATGTATCTGTGCAATCTGCAGGGGGAACTATGTTTTATTCTTCCAGATGTATGGATGGCTCTTCAGACTAACCCAACAGCAATAGTTTTCTCCATATACAACCATTGCTCCCCTTGAAGCCAACTGCAAGATATAAGTCACTTAATGACAGATTTGGTCCTTTTCTGCTCCTCAGATGTAAGAGAGCAAATTTGATTGATGCTCCTTCTGTCACTGGTGGACCAAACCAATTCCAGACCATTGTGTCTGCCTTCCCAGCCACCACAGCTTTACACTGGTAGCAAGAGCCAGCCGTGAAAACTCACCTGCTGGTACCTCTGATATCCATCTGGAACAAATTTATATCTCAAATTGCCAGTTTTATACCAAATAGCTTTCAGGAGCAGTGGTTAGATCCTTGGTGTGTTTAAATCTCTTAGATTCACTGGGGTTGTATCAATTTATAATATCAAAGAGGGGGAAAATGTACTTCAAAAGCTGCTGTCAGTTCTGAAGTCTCACTGTTAATTTTGAGATACCCGAGTAATGTAAGATGAACCTCAACCCAGGAAATAAATTACATTTCTGGGTCAACACTTTGACGTAACACATCATTAATTTGTGCAAGGTAGTCAGTGGACAAACAGAATAAGAATATTTCATCCTTATTGCTTTTCATCACTATTGTTAGGAGTATGGCCACCGTAAATAACTTCTAACTGAAAAGCTGTTATTTCATTAAGGAAACAACTGAAATTCCCAATAGTCTTTCTACACAATAAACTGATTGTCTGTAAATCAGCCAAACTTTCTGTCAATACGGACAAGCTGTTGACAAGTTTAGTAGTGTGTCTTATCTTGATTGTCTTAAAAATGAAATTATACAGTCAGAAGGACCTCAATACATCAAGAGTTAGTATCTGAATCACTAAGATTTACCTACCAGTCTGGTCTGAATGAGGTTGGGATGACAGGAAGAGCAGCAGCCATCAGAGCAAGGGCAGAGGGTTGTTCCAACCAGGCATTTAGGCTTCCATCAAAATTTAACTGGTTTGTTAAGAGATTTCAGGCCCACTGCATCCACTTAGCACTGAAGTAGGACATGAAATCAAGCAGCAGGTCACGACACTGATTCACTGCCAATGGAGCTCCTCTGCAGTAGTCATTGCCAGGGTGACTATGGCATATTGCCCTCATGCTTCAAAAACTAGGAGGTGTCTGTGTCATCTAAATTATCATCAGACCAGTCTTCAAATTAGTCTTGGGTTCAAAGTGAAATCCAGGCAAGGGTCTGGAATTGGGTTGTGTGGTTTTGCCACGCTCTCCCTTTCTCTTGTTAAACTTCAAAAGAGGATCTGCTTCAAGACAGGACTGAGTAGCCCTGTGTTGAAAACAGGGGTATTCTGCCCCTCTCAGAGAGCAGGGGAGATGTTCAGGTATGTGACAAACTCAGTTGTCCATTCGTAGTCTGCACACAGAGCCCAGCAGAGCATTCACTGACTCACCTAAGCAAAGAATACATTTGGCATAAACATCCTAGATGGTCAGTGGGAAGGTATCTTCTGCCAGATACACAGATCTTAGGTTATTGCTGGACTTGTTATGGTTCTCTCTCTTCTCCCAAACTATCTTATCCCTTCTGCCCTATGCTTGCTTCAGCTGATTGCTTGAGCTATTTATATTATTTATGTTATATTACATCAAAGTCTAGAGACATGACTGAGGTTGAAGCTTATCTGTACTAAACCTGAATGAGCCAGACTATTTCCCAAATTCCTAACCCTCAACTAGGTGGCTGAGAGAGAGTGAGCTTGCAAAAAGCTGTAGGAGATTAAGTCACTTTTTCAGTGTCCTATACCTAGTCAGCGGTGAAGCCAAAGCTGTCTCCTGGCTTTCTGACATCCTGTTCTTTGCCATATTCACTAGACCACAGTGCTTTGCTGGGAACAATCTCAACAATCAGCCCGCTTTGGTCCGAAGCGATCAAACATCACTCAATGCCAATCAAGCCTTGTGAGGAATTAAGTGGAGGCTACGTAAAATTATCGAGAGATACTATGTTTGCTTTTCTTTATCCCTGGGATAAATCCAGGAGCCTCTCCTTTGCTGATTTTGTATTATGCATTTGAAAGGGTTGTTGGAGCAGATCAAAACCCAAGGAAGCGAGAGGGGTATTGTTTTGTGCGAGGGTGTTTTAAGGCCTCGGGTTGCTTGTACAGCAAAATAAAGCAGTGCTGGCTTCTTTCTTTTCTTGTAAAGATCCTTTAGGAATTAGTCTGGCAATTCCAGCACCAGAGAAGGGTTCTTCCTTTGCTAATCACCTGGCTTTATTCGGCTCTGAAACTCACTCGGAAGCTCCCTGTGTGTGCATTAACCAAAGGTAGAGGATTATGTTTGTTTAATAATATAGTGGTGTCTTGCTGAACAACTGTAATTTCCATGTACTTATTGATCTTAATTTATAATGCCATTAGCTTTCTAAACTGCCATTAACTAATGATGGGCTCTGTAGGCTTAACAGCTCTTTCAAATCAGTTGCTGACAAGTGGGCCCCAGAAGCATTTGTCAAAAGGGTAATGGATCCCTATCAGAGTGGCAATAAATTAGGTTATAGTCTTATCAAATTAAACAATGGATGAAGGAAAATTAGCTATCAATAAAAATCTATAAAGCTGCCCTGATTATTCCCAGTCAATTATATCAATTAGAGATCAAACAGTGAACCCCCTGCAGTACGTTAAATAGAACTAACCGGGGCCAAAGGCGGCCAAATTGTGTTACAAAATGCAACACCACGGGCAGCTGTAGGAGATAATCATTACTGTCATTGACAAAGGAGCTGCTTTATTAGAAAGCTGGATGTTGCCTGCAGGCAGGCTTCTGGCAAGAGGACAAAGGTTCTGCAATGAGGAAGGGAAAAGGGGCTTGAACCTGGCTGCCAGTGTGAGGAGTGTGTTTCTGGCCGACAGCTCCTCCAACTTTTGTCATTTAAAGCAGGCTGGGCTTCATCAAATTCTGCTGAGTCCTCTGAGAAGTGACTTTGTCAGGAGACTCCTTTCACTCACTCCCTTTGTTTTTTATAGCTATTCTGTTGATCTTCTTTCCACTAACAATACATGACGCTTTAAAGATGTCAACTCGTTGTAGTGCTATTGTCGTCCAGATTTTAACTTTAGGCGTGGACTAAAAGGTAGTGTTGAGAGGCAACATCCCAGCACCTAGCATATGAAACAAGTGTCCTATAAATTGCCCCAGAGACCTAAGATGTCCTTCCTCTGTCAGATAGTCTTTGTGTCTGTGGTGGGAAAAGGGGTCTCTTATCTTAAGTCACTATCCCAGGACTCTCCTAGATTGGAGTGGTCAGTTTGTGTCCCTGTTGTTTGTTATTGTGACTCATGCTACACAGGGTTTAGAGCTTTTTTCCCCATTGTGGAATGACCAAAGGGTACCAGGATCCATGCTTAGATATTTCATTAAGGGATGCAGAACATCACCCAGATAATTCCCAGGAGGTCACAATTTTTCTGTCTGTTTTCACAATGTCAGCAGTGCACTCCATAGAGCTCTGTGTGAATTTTATCCCTTGGAATCAAACTCCAACAAACTGCAGTAGGACTGTACATCTGAATGTCTTAAATTTTTATGGGATGATGATGTTGAAGGGAAGTTTGGCTCTAGCTCTCTATGTGGCCACTGGATGCGTCCATCTCTGTTAGAGAATACATGTGTCTATATGTCCCTGCTCCTGGGAGAACATTCCCTCAAGCTCACTGCCACTTGAAATCTCAGCTATGAAATGAGTTCCTACTGCAGAACATCAGCCATGACTCTTCTCCTTCTTGCTTTTGGTAGAAAGTTATAGTTTCTTACCGGCTTTCTGTAAAGTGCTTTATGTCTGCTGAGTGGGAAGAACAATCTGTGGATCATTAAACTTTCTGTGCTCCCTGTGTAGCTGTCTGTAGCTTCACAAGAGTAAGTCAGTGACTTAGGTGTTCCCCTTTAATTTCCTGTGGAGTCTGAAACCTTTCTCTGAACATAGCCTTGAGGCAAGGCTGGCTCCCCAGTACAAAGACTCTGACATTAGACTTTGGGCTCCTCCTTGACCCAGGAGATAATTATCCCTTTCCTGGACCAAGACCTGGGCAGGAATATGCTTCATGTTGGTCATTATTGACAGTAGGAGCAGCTGAGTAGAGACGTTTTTGATTCTTCCTGCAGAAAGGATGGGATCTGATTCAGAAGAAAACAGGCTTTTGTTTAAAATTTAAAACTCTTTTGGTCTCTTCTTTCTCTTCTAAATAGATACAGACACACAAGCACATTGGTAATGAATACCAATATCTCTTCACATAAGAGAACACAAAAAGACATAAAATGTAGAATTACAAAATCATAGAATCATAGAATGGTTTGAACTGCAAGAGATCATCTGGTTCCAACCACCCTGCCCTGGGCAGGGACACCCCCCAACAAACCAGGTTGCTCAAATCCCCATCCAACCTGGCCTTGAACAATTCCAGAGATGGAGCATCCACAACTTCCCTTGGCAACCTGTTCCACATCACTGTTATAAGCTGACAAATGAAGCACCCAAGCTAGCAAACACTGAAATTAGGGTCATCAAAGTATCTTTAAATCAGCCATTTGTGACAATACTTCACAGGGCGGTCTTGATACTGTGGTGGGGTTTTACAAAACCTCCTAAAACTGCAGCACAGTTGTGGGTTGTGGTTTGAAACTAGCAACTGAATTCCTTCTACTACCACTTACTGTAACGCCAAACCTTTCCTTTTCTTCTTGCTTAAATTTTGTATTTAATGTATGGGAAGCAGAGCTGTAGGGGTACATGCCTCAAACTCTGGACTAAACTCCCAAAGACACCCAAGGTCACCCTATATTTCACTTTCTTCCATTCAAACCAGTGGTGCTGGTCTCTGCTTTGTGTTCTGTAACACAAACCTGTAGGTATGTGCATGTGCACGTGTGTGTAGTATTTTTGAAACATTACAAAACAAAACACACCCCACACTCACTCGTCTTCCAGCAGAGGAGTGTTGAGAGAACAAGAATTGATTGATGTTATTCACACAGCACTAAGGAGTACTGGAAGGCTTTCAAATACACTGTGATGAGACTAGACTTGACTAGAATACTGGTAATATTTCTTGCTGAGCAAAGCGCTTGGTAAATGGAAGTGAAAATGATGAAATTTGGTCCTAAAGGGATGCCAGGATGTAACTGGTTAGTTTTTTGATCCTGCTCAGACTTTTGAATGTGCTTTATTGTGTGCCTGAGAGTCACCCCTTTCAAGACACAAGATCTCCATCCTTTTTGAAACCAGGCATATGTGTCAGTACTTGCAGGGCTGGGGTGTGACTCCATGTTGGTTTGTAGTAAAGCCAGCGAGGAAAGTGGAATGGGTTTCATTTGGAATATCCCCCTTTGAAATTTCCACTTCAGAAATCCTGGGTTGTTGTGCCAGTTTTTTCTGTGGGCAAATGTCAGTTGATATATAACTACAGGAGTCTCTCTTTCTGTTTTCCAACTATCATTAAAACAACCAAAATGAGGAAAGCAAAATAAATGTAGTTTTCATTCAAATTTTCAGGGTGGAAACATTCTGAAACAGAGTAACACCAAGAAATATCCATGTACTTCTTTCAAAAGGGTAGATTTTATACAGAAATTATTTTTTAACACCTCTGTAATTTTAAAGACTAGTTTGGTTTGTTCCATATCCCATAGAAAGGAAATTGTGCACTAAAATCTTTGCAAGGAGATCTAGGTTAAACAGAAATACCACCCCTCCCCTTGCCCCCCATCCTTTCCTGTTCTGTATATGGCCAAATAGATGCTCAGGATCATTGTCAGTAACTATGCCAAGACCTAATCGATAATAAATGTTAACTGACATCATGCAAAGAGACAGCAATTCCAGCTCCGAGCAGCTGAAATACAATCAATCATTTTCTTCTTATGAAGGCTTATGTAAGGGTTGAAAAAAAATCAGTTGTGGTCGTGGTCAGTAAAGCAAGTCATGCAAATCTGGACAGCACTAGAGGATGGAAAGTATGAGCAAAATTACTTTATGGGTTACTGTTGTCATTATTAACTCTAATCAACAGCTTGTTTCTTGCTATTAAAGTAATATGGTCACACAGGGAAGGGGCAGGGGGTATTAGATCTGGCTTGTGTTTTTAACTCGTACCTAAAAGCTGCTTTCTGGATGTGCTTATCATCCTGTTCCAGGCAAATTACCATTCCTAATGACTTGCTGTGGATTTCTAAGCTTCACTGCTAGCTTCACCTATGCAGCCTTACAAAAGTCAGTAGGGTTCCATGTTGTAAGAGCTCTAGTTTCATAGGCAATAGCATAGAATTTGAAGTTATGGAAGATGACCACCAATGGACTGTCTTCTGGAAATGGACCCCCAGTCCATGTCTAAGCATTTTGTGAGTCACAGCTAGCTGGAGAAAGCATAATATTTTAGCAATATATCCAACTGAGATCTAGCGTGCATGCTCAGGAACCATTTAGTGTCAATGTAGCCAGAGATTCTTCAGCTTATTTCGGTGTTTAAAATACAGAAATGCCCTGTAACAAGGTGGGAGTTGGGCATTTCATGCTATTCGACCTCCAAGGTCACGCAGAAAGCCCCTGGCAGAGCAGACAACCAGCTCTTCCTTTCCCAAATCTCATTAATACCAGCTTATTTCGATTCTAGGCATCTGAACAGCTCAAAAGTAGTGCATAACCCTGTCAGAATAGCATATGCATAAAGGCAAACAGGGAATTTGGAAGAGTGGAATGCCCAGTGTTCAGGGGCACAGGTTACTACTCTCTGTACAGGAAGAGAAAAGTCACCCTTTCCAATCTTTTCCATACTCTCATTTGAGTCCTCAGAGCCAGCTTCCTCTACATATGTGTGTATATATATATATATATATATATATATTCCTGAGTAATCT
>VXBJ01002737.1:365971-378121 GCA_013400055.1 Nycticryphes semicollaris | reverse complement strand
TATATATATTCCTGAGTAATCTGAAAAAGTTTGGCCTCTCAAATTCTTTTTTGTTTTCTTAGAGATCTGCTCATCCTCATTTCCTGCTCTGACAGTATTAGCCAGAAGACTAATGGGAGGCCAGAAAGCAGCTAATGATGCAAAGTTTCCTGGGGGAAAATAAAAAAATAATAATAATAAAAAAAAATATACAACTTTCTAAACTAGCCCAACGACTGAGAAATTTGGATTCACATAGGCATGCTCTTTTGTGGAAGACTGGGTCACTAATCTTCCCTTCTACCAGAGTGCCTCTGCAATTTGATTCAGGGGCTCCTTTTGGAGCAATGAGACGCGGCATTAAGACGCCAGACGCAGAGCAAGTGGGGTGGGTGGGTGGAGGGGGGAAGGGAATGAAAGTCATTTAGCATCTGGCGAAATGGATTGTGAACATCCAGAAGATGTTAACACCGTTAAGACTTCTCTCTGTCTCCCTTTCACTCTCTCTTCTTCCTTTATTAAAGAGCTGGGCAATTTAAAAATGGAGACAGTGTATCCCACTTAATAGCCTTGCTGTTAATCTTCTCACCAGTCAGCTCTCAGCCCTAAGTATCGAACGCACAAAAACCCTCCTCCTGTCACCAGCTGCGGTTAGGGAGTGACTGTCCTCAGGGGCTCCGAGCCTTAAAAAAAACATAAATAAATAAAAAAAATTCAGCGCCGAGAAAAGGCAATAACAGGAGTCTGCTGTTGTCTAACCTGCCATATAAATGAAACAATCAAAAAAGACAACAAAGGAAACTCCTCTAACATCCAGAGGCAAAACCAGTTTACTGTAATATATCCTGGCTTGGGGAACTATTTTTAGCCAAACCCCTCTTTTTTTAACAGGCGCACACAATCTCTTTCTAATTTTGATTAAGAGAGGAGAGGAAAAAAGAAAAAAAACACCAAACAAACAACTCAAAGACAGGTAGGGAAGAATGTGGAGGCAGCCAGTTACAAGAGAAAGCAGAATTAAAATAAGTGTTGTGCATGTATAAAGGATAAAAAAACCCCTAGTATATATTTTGAATGTTTAAGTAAAAGTGGGGTCTGATATTATCACAGTTCTCTCTGAAAACCTCAATCCTTATTACTATTTAATATTTGTACTGTAAGCACATGTAGGTGCTAATGACCTGAAACCCTGTTGTGCTTGGAGCTGTACTGGTATAAAAGAATAAGATAGTTCTGACCTCAAATTTATATGTAAGTTTATACATTTGTTTTCTGTATTTAATGTATACAGATGCATGCCTTCACACATAGAGCAAGGGCACAGGAACAGACAGAATGGCATATGTTATGCATATAAAGCAGGCATTTCAATAATAAATTTAAAATTTAAAAAAGAAAAAAAAAAATCTGAGATTTGGGATGAGGGTTAATTTTGAGATTTCTGTTTCCAGGCTTGGTTCCCGGGCCATGATTTTCTCATGTAGTTGTGAATCTCCCAGAGCTAAATAAAAATACCCAGGTATTCCCCATTCACTGTCAAACCTTGGTTTGGCAGCACTACAGAAGTGAACCTGTGTAGTAGCTTAAGGCCACACAATTGATTTATGGCTGGCACCCATGATCAACACCACACTATCAGGCCATATTTTGAGCATCCAGCTGGTAGGGACAAACCTTTAGTTTCACCCCACAAATTATTTGCAGTCTCAGGGTTATCTAATACAACATGTAAGAGCATCATCATACCTAACTGTGTTTCTGTATAAATGTCATCACACCTAACTGCAGAGAAGACATCTGCATTTGAGATAGTTGCCTAGACTGCCTTTATAGTCTTGGTAAACAAGTGGCTACTTCTTGGGTGAAGTTCTTTCTTGTTTAGATGACCCCTTTCTAAATTGAACAGATTATACCCTTGTTACTCTTCTGCATAGACAATACACAGAGACTTGCTTGCAACAAGCTCGTCTGTAGACAGATGAACTTCATCCGTGATGCACTGTCTTCTGGCTATACTTTGGTCCAGTTTCAGTAAGTGAGATGATTTGTATCCTCTAGAAAGACTTTCAAGAGCATGCAGATTACAGCATATTCACAGGAAATGTGGTTTGAATAACACCAATCTGAAGCTGACCGGAGCGGTCTCCTTACCAAAGACAAAATCAAGCTTTGCTCATTAATGTCTCTTCCTTGAGTACAAAGATCCTGGATCAGAAAGGTTGATGACATCTAACACACATCCCTGAACTGGCCTCTAATCTCTGAAGGAGAACGTGCCTTCGCTTGCTGTAAGTATTGCCCTAACTGAGCATATGTGCTTTCTGGATGGCCATTCGGAGTTATCTGGCCATCTCCACTGAATGTTTGGGGAATATACACCCCTAAAGTGGGCACTCTTGATCGTCCCTTTGGAATCAAAATCTGAAGTTTTACCCATTTAGGTCTGGAGGTTATAGGTCGATACCATGCCACAAGCCAGGGTCATAGCAAACCTACGGTATAAATTCCTGTTAATTGGATAACAGCCTCAAGCAAAGCACTAGTTATTAAGGAACTTTGCAAATAAGTTGGCAGCTTGGAGCCATTCAGCGCCTTAAAATCTACCAGTCATCTCCTGGAAAGTTATTTAACAGAAATATAACTTTAAATAAAAAATGGTTCCTGTTGTTGCTGGCAGTCATGGCTGAGAGCCAAAGTGCTACAATGGATTCCTTGCTGCTGGAAATAAAAATTGCTATCCACAGCCGTGTCGGTTCTTGGGAGAAATATTCCCCTGTTTTGTGACAGGGTTCTAGAAGGTGGCTGTACAGATTTCCATAGAAACACCTTCATGTCAAAGACACATCCTTTGTAAAGGGTCACTTCTAATTAGTAGATCACCATTATCAAAGATGAGCCCATTTTTGCCATGCCCAGTGGGAAAATAATGGGAATACCATCCCTTCTAATATCCTCTATTAACCTGCTTATAGCCATTTATAATTCAGAAGACTTACATCCATGGCACACTTATTCCTGCTATTAATCATTCATCAGTCTTTGATAAAATCTTGAGAAATCTATCCCTTTACTTAAGGAGTTACCAACAGATTGATAAATCGGGTGTGGTGAATGGAAAGACAAGTTAGCATCCTGTTATTTTTATCCATCCCTTTTTGAAATTTTTAAAAACATTTTTAGTATTACTTCAGTCTGGTAATGTGTGGTGTGCTCAAGCTATAGAAGTGAAAAAAAATAAATAAATAAGGCTCTTGAGACTCAATTCTTTACAGAAGGCCAGCAAGAAAAGAATGAAAAGGTGGCTGAGAAGTATTTTGTTATTGTAAGCACAATGGAAATGGATGTAAATAATTATGAGTGATTGAAGCTGTATTCAGCCTGGTTTTCAATCAGGACTCTTAGGACATTTGAAACCATGGTGGAGTCTTCAGAAGTGGCCACTTTCCATCTTTCCATTTCATATCCAGCAACAGGGTTTGGGTGATATGGTAGCACTAATGAGGTGGGTCGGTGACGGAGGCAGGAGCTGGAGCTCGTACTTCACTGGTTGTTACAAGAGAATCAAGATTTCAAGGTTTACTTTGCCAATGGGTTGACAAGTCAAAGGTGGATGGAAGAGGCGGATCCTTTCACTGGTTATTGCTACCTAAAGAAATCTACATTTCTGAACCATAACAGTCCAACAGGCCACCTCACCCAAGCTGATCATTGAGGACTCCAAATCAGCAAGTGTTTACCGAGTCCTATACCCGTTTCCCCCCTTTATCTCTGAGCAGTCTTTAGATTTAAACACCACTCCTGCAAAACGCTCAACTTCTTGCTGTTAATTTCCAAGACGGCTGACAAGAGCTCAGCTTGGATCTCGTACCCGTCGGGAGCCGATAAGCGATTTCCACTCACAGATCACACACAGCTGAGTGATGTTCGGAGACCCCCTCGTTCCCCCAGCCCTGCGCCCTGCGAAGTGACATTAACGCTGGGTAATGATCTGTAAATGTGTCAGAACTGTGCCACCTAGTGACACCGCTGCCTCCTTCTTTTGGTGAAGTCACACCGACCGCGCAACAGCAAGTCGTAATATAATTAGCGCTAATTTGGTTTCTCAGTAGCTGGCTGCTGCACAGCTCCCTGCTCAGCCCCTCTCTGCTTCTCCAGAAGACTTTTCTCAACGTAGCAAGAGCTTCATTAGGGATTTGTTTCCTCCATTTTTGGTTGTATAAGACAATTATATTTTCTTTTAGTGGTGTTTTTTTTTAATGGATTTCCTGCACATCAGAATGAATCGAAGCTGCACAAAGACTTTAGCAGGAAACAATCTGTTAATGAAATCTGCTGGATTTTTTATACCTAACAGCTAGAGCTGACTGGCAATTTCTGGGCAGTTTTTTCCCTATAAATTCCTTAATATAAGAACATTTTGCTCCTGATAAAGTTTCTACTTCCAAAAATTGTTGATTCTAATTTTCTGGTTGCTGGTTACCCCTGGTTCAAAATCCTTTAAAGCAGAGTTCCAGGTTTCACTTGGAAACACACATTAACACATTGGCATATGTTGTAAAAAATACGAAGTTGAAGTAAACTACTCTGGCTGATCCATACCAGTTTTGGGGAATTATTTTTTCTTGTTTTCTTGTTATTGTTTTTTGCATTTATGGAGATTTTACCCTTTCCTGTGAATGCAGTGCAAGAAAAGTTCTGAAAGCTAAATAATTTTCTTGGTGAAGAAGACTGTTCCAAATTAACTTTCCTTCTATCAGTCAATGCCAGCAACATTACTGCGTGCCACATAACCTACCTTGGTTGCCATATAACCTACCTTGGTTTTGACACAGTGCAGTAGAATGCTCAGAGAGCCGGAGTCCAATGAAATATTTAGACAGCAGATTACAATAAACAGAAGGTTGGACCTCTTCTATTTGTTTGGTGTGTGATTTTTGTTTGTTTTTCATAAGACCTAACCACGATGCAGAAGCCATTGCATTGAGGGATTGTGCAATCTTAAAGTATAAACCCCAAATCACCCAAAACAAATTCATGAAAGCTAATCACAGAACGATGGAACAATGAATAATCTAGACTGGAAAGGATCTCTGGAAGTCATCTGATCCAGTCCTTTGCTCAAAGTAAGCTCAGCTTGTCTGTCCTGTCCTAACATTCCTGTTTTCCTTCAGCATGTGATGTGGATGGTGGATGGCGATAAATATTGGTGGTTTCATGCTTGGTGCTTTTTGACCAGCACAATGTTCAGTTTTCAGAGGGTCACGATGCAAATGTCAGCAATCGTATCCCATAAAACCCAACAATACTTTGCTGTATAGGACAGCCTAAATGCAAATACATATTATTAATGAGTTAGAATGTTTCTGTTTGGGTAAGATGTATGCAGCTAAATGCAGACTTTTGCATGGGAGCTGGTCACACTTGACACCTTTTCCAGTCATTATAAAGCCATTGGCACTATGAAAAGTGATTCATGTTGGCTTAGAGTAGATGCTTAAAATAGGTCAGGTGAATCACACCTTAACAGAATCTCTTTCTTTAATAAAGAAAATCTAGGAATGACTTCTTGAAATTGTTTTTTGGAAACAAACATGTATTTAAAATTTGCTGAGGTTGAAATTGCCAACATTTCCAAAATATCATGCTTCCCAACCTTAAAATTCAAATTTCCAAGTTTCAGCCTGAAACTTTATCATTAAAAGTATGGTTTGTGGTGTAAAAACTACAGGCATATATTAAATTAAAAGGTGGCATTAAGTTTAGCTATATTGCTAAAGTAGCTGGTTATTTTAATATTAATGTATTCCACTTGCCTTTTCCCATTAGTAGCTATTGAACTATTTTTAAAGTTCATCATTTTTTAATCATTTTAGAGATATGGAAATTGTGGCACAGAGGTATCCCAGAGTCACAGAGAAGATAATTGGAAGGGGTGTCTGGAGGTCCAGCCTCTCACCTGAAGCCACCTATTTGAAACACTAGACCAGGTTCAGCCAGGGTTTTATCTAAATAAGTCTTGGCATCCTCCAAGGATAAAGTTTCTATGACCTCTATGGGTCCCAGTTCTGGTGCTGCACAACCTTCTCATGAAAACATTTTGCTGACACCCAGTCTGAACTTTCCAAGCCGTAATCCATGGCTGTGACTGTTGAATCTACAGATGACTGAGAAATGTTTTGCTCTATTGTTTGTAGGTACATGTCAACTCTTTATGGGCTGTTATTAGATTACCCCTTAGAATCCTTTTTACGATATTATTCAAGACGTGCCCCTGCAAAGTCTCCTTGTGGGTCACTTACTCTAAAATCTTTATGATTTAGTAGGTGCCTGTTGGACCCTCTCTGGTTTCTCTGTGTCCTTCTTGAACTGGGGCCCCAAACTGGCCACATTATTTCAGATGTGGCTTCCAAAGAAGGGCTAAGTTCCCCTCACTCTGCTGGATGCACTCTTTCACTAGTTACAGTCCTCCAATGTAGAGAACAGTCTATGGTTTGCAGTATTTGTGATGATAGGACACTGCCAGTTTATACGTAACCTGGTGACTGCTGTGATCTTCACATCATTTTAATTGGAGACTTTACTCTACCAGTCAGGTCCCATGGGCTTATTCTACCCCAGGTGCATCACTTTGCACTTTTCCTTACTGAACTGCACAAAGTTTCTTTTGTCCCAGTCCTTATATTTCTTGTGTTTCCACTGGGTTGAAGTGCTGTAATTAGCTGTGTCAGCCATTCTCTCTAGATTAATAACATCCACAAATACATTGAGGGTGCAAAATTTGTCTCAGGTAGTGGCTGCACTTTGGCCAAGTTGTTGGAGATACCGAGCGATGTAAGTCCTAGTATGTACCCCTTGATTAGTCCACTTCATATGGACTACATATGAAGTCTAAAACCATGTGTTAAAATATTGATTACTAAGCCATTGAACCTGCTCTTTTGGTCATATTTCAACCCAATCAGCAGTCTACTTCTTCAGACTTCAACTTCCAAACAAAGATACTGTGGGAGAACGTGACAAAAGCCTTACTAGAACAAGTTAGACCCTCTGTTCTTTCCCTCTTTGTACAACCTGTTGTTTCATTAAAGAAGGCAAAGTTCAAATTTTATTTGCTCCTGGTAAATTGCTGTGGACTATTCTGAATATCTTCTTGTCCTTCATGTTTTTGGAAATGCTATGTGGCCTTCCTAGAAACTCTAGGCCTGGATGGCTTATCTCCTTCTTTCCATTCTTAAAGATGGGAAAAACATTAGCCTTTTATTTCAGTAATTAATAACCTCTCGATAGCTACAATTTTTCCTGGGTGAAAGACAGAGACCTCACCCAGCCACATAAGCTAATACTTTTAGTATCCTCAAGTGTATCCCATCTGGGTCAGTGGATTTGAGAGCGTTGAGATCCTCTAAGTAGTGTCTTGTCTGTTCCTTCCTAGCTCTTGGCTGCCCTTCTCCCTACCAATCTTTGTCAATACACACAGAGGTGTGGACCAGTCTTTGTGAAAACTGACTGTCTCCTGCATCCAGCAGTGGACTTGCATTTTCCCTGAACTTCCTTCTGCTACTGGCACACCTGTGTATTCCCTCCTTGTTCTTCTTTTTCTTCTTTCTTCTTTCTTTGGGCTTTGGTCTTTTTCTTTCATCCCTAAGAGCCCAAGTAAAGCTTTTATGCTCCTCCTTTGTCTCTCTTAATTATTTTGACTTCACATACAGTCCTTTTCAACATTTTGGTTCATCGGGAAGCTCCTTGATTAGCCAAGCAGGCCTGCTTGAAATTCTTTCTCTTTCTGCACAAAAAGAACATTTATTCCAGAGCTCTTCAGTACGATTTCTTTAAAACTATGTCAGCTTTCCATAACGTCTCACTTTATTTCTAGCCACTTTCAGGGGAGTCTGCATAGCAGTTCCTAGCCTGCTCTCCAGAATTCCACTACTCAGACTTTGCAACCACTTTTTGATGCCTTCTCCCAGATTCTGCAGCCTTGCTGCACCCTTGCTGTCCAAACTACCATCTGCGGCCATATTCGCCACCAATATTTCCCTGCTGATGAACAACAGGGCTAGCAGAGCACTCACCCTCGTTGTCCTTTCTAGCATTTACATCACAAAATATCTTACCCAAGGCCACCTGGAACCAAGAATAAAATCTGGCATTTTGTTTTCTGTGCAGTCTTAAATGAAAAAGTTCTATAAATATGTGCAAGCAATGAGGACATTGGAAGTCTCTGAAGACACATTCCCATCTTTGTGCCTTATTTACTGGAGAAGATGGTTTAAAAGAATCTTATCTTACTTGGGAAAAATAGCTGTATGTTTGCCAAGGTCAGCAAGATGCAAAGAGATTTGCTGAGGGCTATATTCTCCTCTCTGATCCATTCTGCCAATTTCCACTTCATATGCAGCAATCTGTCCACACATGGGCCTCCTAAAGATGTCAGCAAGAATTCCACAACCACAAGAGAAGAGCTGGGCCCTTCAAAAGTTAGTTGCTCAAGTTAGAACCGCCTCAGGGCAACTTTGACTTATGCATTCGGTTCCTTTTGATAAAATTATATGTATTCACAAGCTGCTATTTTGTCTGTCACGACAGCAAAAGCGTAAATAAAAAGAACATAGGGTTGGAGTAGGTTGCTTCGATCACTGAGTTTAGGTTACCGTTTAACTTAGACAAGCATATCATATGGTGCTTCTTATAACTTCTATCAAGTCTCATCTTTAAACTACCTATATTTGTTGTGTCCTAGTGGTCTTACTGAAATGCTGTTCCAGGCTTTTATTTCTTTGGTGACTAGAAATCTAACTTCCAGCATAAAACTTTTTGCTTGATGGTAAGCAGCTTTTCCTTTGCCAGCTTTGTCCATTTGTTTAAAAAGCTTTTCTCCCTTCTGCCTGCTTATTCTTTCCTTTCTAAACTTATTCCTCCAAAGCCTTCTATGTAAAACTAAAACTATCCTGCTCTTCTTGTCTCTTCATATGTGTCAGAGTTTCAGTTATCCTTATTAGCTGTGGTGGCCTCCTGTCCCTCTCTTCCAATCTGCATATTTTTTTTAACTTCGGTGAATTTGAGTGACCTCTGTGACGCACGTTGCTGTGTGCAGACATATGATGAATCCTTCTCCTTCTTAAAACATGTTAAAAGTCTTGCTGAGCATCCCGTCCTTTCCTAAACCTTTTAAACCCTTTTTTTTTCTATTTCCAGCTTGATGCTGTTGCTACCCTTTTGCCTCCTTCTCATCAACAC
Source organism: Nycticryphes semicollaris (assembly GCA_013400055.1). Classification (NCBI taxonomy): domain Eukaryota; kingdom Metazoa; phylum Chordata; class Aves; order Charadriiformes; family Rostratulidae; genus Nycticryphes; species Nycticryphes semicollaris. The sequence continues at coordinate 368,905 of VXBJ01002737.1, read as the reverse complement.
ATTCACAGTTCTGGTATTGCATGCTTTGCACAGTCCTGCTTGTCCTTCTCTAGCTATTTCTTCCTATTTTTCCCTTTGCTCCCTTTGCTCATCAGAGAAAGCCACTGTAAGATCAGCATGATTAATAATGTAATTACATATTAGAATAGGATAGAATAGAATTGAATAGAATAGAATAGAATAGAATAGGATAGAATAGAATAGAATAGAATAGAATAATTTAGTTGGACTCAATTTTACATAATGCAGTCTTGGTTCCCCATAAGATTCATCTTTGTCCATTGCCATCCTTACCACCATTTGAATTAGATGAGAAACTCTTTGTCTATTGCTTTGTGTGAAGACATAGCTGTGATTCTGCAAAGATTATAGTCATGATATGCTGGGTAATCCTAAAGTTTGCCTTCTCTGTATCTGCTACCCAACTGTGGCCTAAATTGGATCTTTTAGAGAAGAAAGAGAAAAAACAGTGATCAGCTGCACGAGAATTTCCACTTTTCCCAAATGAAGCCTCGTTCCTGTTACCTCCATAGCTTCTTCTTTCTTATTCCTTGTGTTTCACAACCTGTTCCTCATCCCCAGATCTTGCTGCTTTCTCCACACTTGCATCTCTCCTTTTGCCTTCCAAACCCTGTCTGCTCCTACCTTTCCCCATCTCCTACCCCGATGTCCCTGCCTCAGTACCTTAATACTGCTGCTACCTGTCCTGCACAGCACAGTTTCCTTTCTTGAACTACTGTTGTTTTCTTCTCATCCTCATCTCCTTGGTTGCCAGCTTCTTGTTTGCCCATTTGTCCAGACCTTGTAGCTTGCTTTTCTCCGTTTACAGCTTTCTCTCTGTGTCTTTCTTCCCCCTTCAGCACTCCTGATTTGCTTTCTCCTGCATCTCTCCTCAAACCTACTCCTTCTTCTACCACCAACTTAATGGTTTAGAGCTCATGTTAGAATTTATTCTGATGCTATATATTGCTTATATATACATATATATAAATAAATAGTGAACAGAGCTTTCCCTAAACACCCTTTCTCACTGCTGTGCCTCAGTAGCTGAAAAATAGTGAACTAGAAGTTGTTTGATGCCTTGAAAAGGTTTTCAAGCCTTCCAGTTTATTTTTCTTTTTTTCTTTCCAAACTAGCTCTGTTTTGCTACTGAACTGCTGATACGAGAGCCCAGGGGGATTTGCCTTAAAGGCTTGGCTAGGAAATGCCAAAGCAAAGACAGTGATAAAAATGGCATCTCTCCCACCCCACAGAGGGTGTTGAGATGTTTATATGAGCAGCTGTAATTTGGTCAGGGTTCGGGCATTTAACTTCTCACCCTGCTTGTCAGAATTGCCAAAGGCTCCTTAGCCAGAAGTGCCAAGGATCTCAGCTAGTGGGTTTTTTCTTCCCTTTGGCAGAGCCTGAAGTTCAGACCAAAGTTGGGACCCATTACACCAAACAGTGATTGAGCAACCTACAGTGGAGGCAAAGCCCTTCCATGAGCAGCTTACAGTCCTCTAACACATTAAATTCATTGCCAACATAATGCTGGTTATACAAATGAGTGGTGGAGTCTTCCCAGCAAAAAAAGAGGCAGGAGTATTGTCTGAAATCTTTCCATTGAACCACTGGGATTCAATCAGTGGGTATGACAACTCCACAGCCCCAGACTGCGAGGCTACGGGTGACACGGGGAATGAAGAGGAACAGGAGGTGCTATTTACGTGTCAAAATAACTGATGTGAACATTCCTGTGACTACTTCAAAGGAACATCTCATTATCTTTGTTATTAAATGCTTCTGCGTTGCTAAGAAGGGGAGCAGGTTAATTGGAAAAATTATGTTTAAACTTTATAAACAGTGCAAGCAGGAAACCCATCATTTTAATAAATGTTATCATGTCTCCTGGATCTAATAGATCTTAACTGATGCATGCTATCATTAAGTTTAATTTAAGAAACTACCCCTAGAGAGGTTTTTTAAATCAATTGGAGACATGTTCTCAAACAATGTTAGAAATATTTGATTCACCTACATCCTCATCGCTGAACCAGTTTCCCAAATGAAACAGCAGAGAAGAATATACCACTTCACTATCTCATCTTTCATGCTAAAAGAAATGGAAAGCTTTTTTACCCAATATATTAAAATATCAAGACATCCATCAGTGCAATTCAGTCACCTCTGAAGCAGCTGTTTAATAGAGCAGTGCAATGATTCATACAGGGACATGTTAACTAGATCCAAATGAATTATTGCATGAAATTAACCCTTTTCTCTTTCTGAAATGAATAACAAACTAAGTTGGGTTTCTCTTACATATTTCTGCATTACTTAGCCAGACTTTAGGCTATCCCCTTTAACAGTTCATTGAGCATTTAGGAAATAAGATTGAGGATCCCGGAAACTATAGGCCTGTCAGCCTGACCTCGGTACTGGGAAAGATCATGGAGAAGATCATCCTGAGTGAGCTCTCAAGGCAAGTGCAGGGCAGCCGAGGGATCAGGGCCAGCCAGCATGGGTTTATGAAAGGGAGGTCCTGCCTGACCAACTTGATCTCTTTCTATGACCATGTGACCCGCTTTCTCGATGAGGGGAAGGCTGTGGATGTTGTCTACCTGGACTTTGGTAAGGCCTTCGACACCGTCCCCCACAGCATTCTCCTGGAGAAACTGGAAAATCACGGTGTAGACAAGTGTACCCTCCGCTGGATTAAAACCTGGCTGGATGGCCGTGCCCAGCGAGTTGTGATTAATGGAGCAAAATCCGGTTGGCGGCCAGTCACCAGTGGTGTCCCTCAGGGCTCAGTTCTGGGGCCGGTCTTGTTCAATATCTTTATCGATGATCTGGACAGGGGGATTGAATGCACCCTCAGTAAGTTTGCAGATGACACCAAACTAGGTGGGAGCGTTGATCTGCTTGAGGGTCGGAAGGCTTTACAGAGGGATCTGG